>JAASGA010000070.1:0-44273 GCA_023334105.1 Globisporangium nodosum
GCCACATCTCGATGCCGTCGTCGTGGTGTTTCTTCGTGTTCGGCCCTTTCTTGTTCTTCCGACTCGCCTGCACTTGACCACGCTGCATCTGTACGGTTCTCGTCAGTAGTGAAAGCACAACATCGTACTGTACAGGCCTTGACAATGCTCACCTTCAACAGTTTTCTTTCGTGCCGCTCAACTGCAGCGTCGACGATAGCTGTCTCTTGCTCGATCCACTGCTGCCGCAGGATTCTGAAGCTCAACTCCCTCTTTGCGGCCTTCACTCGCCACATCAGCTGCAGCTTCTTGACTCGTCTCAAGTATGTGCGAATGCCCCGGAAGACTTTGAACGCCACGGACTTCACCGCCACACTCTTCTGCAGCCAATTAATCAGCACCACTGCAGCATACGAGAGCGTAGACCGTGACGATCGCTGCTTTCGCCAAAACCGGACAATCCCGCGCAGTCGTATCTGCGATTGCTGAGCATTCCAGTGCTCCAGCAGACGTGCAAGCATCTTCTGTGTGAACGCGCACAGTATGATGGTGGGGAGCACGTTCTGCGACTCGCGATGGAGGCGTTCCCGAATCTCCCTCATCGTTCGCATCTGTGCTCTGTACTCCACAGTCGACTCGAAGATCTTGCGCTCGAATGCTTCGTCTTCGATGGCTTTCCGCTCCTTGTTGTGGATAAGGCGATACTCGTGCGCTTCCGTCCATTCTCGGTGCCTCTCGTCGTAGAGCTACAGCCGATGCGAACAACACCCAGCCATCACAGCGTTAGATGGTCCCACGAACAAGCTCTTCGCCGCACAGACTCCCCTCACCGTTTTGCTCCACGCAGCTTCGATGTTGAACCCCATCGGCGACGAGTGATTGAGCAGAAGGGTCTTGAGGTACTGCTGTTGCATCTTCTTGTACCTGCGCATTGAATCCCAGAAGTCTTGCCGGTCACCGTCGCTGATCGGAAGAAGGTGCAGTTTTTGCTTGAGCCGGGAGAGTTGGTCGTCCCGTTCTGTTGGACCGGGAAGCTTGTCGCTGGGAGATAACTGCAGGTGATCTTGACGAGCTTCTTTGAGATCCGAGCTGGAAGAAGAGCGCTGGTTGTGTGCGTTTAAACTTGGTGCCGCTCGTTGACTGTCAAGAGAAGCGAGGGTTCGGTGCTTGGTCGGGAATCCGGCGCTGCTTGGTTTCCCAGGCGAGCGCTCTCTGTTCACCTGGTAACGAGGCACCGAGCCACTGTCTGGTTCCCCCTTCTCCGGGGACTGCTTTAATCGCAGTTTGCAGTGTTTGTCTCGATAGATCTCCTTCTTCACCGATGTCAATGGCGCCAAGTACACTTCGCCGTCGCACAATTCGGTTGTTCAAGAGGTGAAGAAGAATGGAGTCAGCGAACTCACGCACACGACAGCAGAAGCGGCAGTAGACGCACCGAGCTGCGACTGCTCCGTGTTCACGTCCATCGCGCCGGACTGCAATTCGCACGGCGGAACGATCGGCGCGAGTCGCAGCGCACGGCGCATCTCGTTCCATCCAGTCGCATCGTTCGTCGCTTCGCAGGAACTCGCGACCGCACTCTCTGCACCAGCAGCAGCAGACAACTCGTCGTCCGCACTCGAGACGTCGGAGTTGTCGCCTCCGCTATGCGTCGACGAGCGCCGCGCGAGTTTCAAGCGCCGAGGCTCCGCCTGCATCGTCGTTGGCGAGGGGAGTGCCTCATCAAAAAAGGCAATATGACCATCACTCTTGCTTCGCTTCAACTTGCAAGCCAAAAATAGCCGAATCGCTGGCGACTGTCGGCGCTGTGCGAAACTACTCGCAGCCAAAGTGCGAGAGCTGGCGCTAGAGATCGAAACCAGCAGCGGCGCGGCACGCCACGCACACATTGTCCTGGCCATTGTGCGCTTGAGGTCGGCTGGTGGCCACTCGGATGCCCACGGCGCAGAGCTAAGCAGGATCAGGACAGACTCGACAGGAAACAACCTCTTAGGACGCTACCTTCGAGCAGGCGCGCGAGAGAGCGACCAAGAGAGAGAAAGAGGCTGCGAGAGCCAACGAGTCAGCAAGGCCGCCGACTCGGAAATTGCAGCGAGCGACCGGAAGCGCGATACGAGAGCGCGCTGCGGTCGCGAGGGCCAGGAGCTGCAACACACATCGAGTCTCCACCGGAGGCGGCACGAACGTAACAGTCGAGGATGCCGTCGGACACGCCGCTGCACAAGGCGGCGCACAACGGCGACAAAGGCGCGTGTCTGCAGATTCTGGAGGAGAAGTCCGTCGATGTGAACGCGCCTGGCGCAGGCGACCGACGAGCGCTCCACCGTGCAGCCGGCGGCAACCACGCGGAGCTCTGTACGCTGTTACTAGAGAAGGGTGCAGAGATCGACGGGGTGCGTATAGCTCTTCGTGCCGGGCGGTGCGAACCTGGTGTGACGACGGTGATCCGACTGACAATCTATCGCTCGCTTTGCTGCACACAAACGCAGGCTGACAAAAGCGGGAGAACAGCGCTCCATTGGGCGGCGATCTCGGGACACAAGGAAGCAACGCTCATCTTGCTCCAGAAAGGTGCAAATATCAACGCCGAGACCACGACGGGGATGACCCCACTCCACGGAGCAGCAGAAGGCGGCAAGGTTGACATAGTTAGGCTCCTGATGGAACAGAAAGCAGACTCGACGAAGAAAGACTCGAATGGCAAGCTCGCGTTCGACTACGCTATGGACGGCAAGCACAAGGCGGTCGTGAAGGTACTCAAGGAGATGGGAGACGCGGCGGCGCAGAGTGCGTCGTGCGTCATCCAGTGACGCTTGGAGCGCGCGACCAACCAACGCCAAGCAGCAGCCAGCGTCCTCCGGACCATGTTTGAGGAGCGCCAGGTCGCACAAGAAGACCCGAGCACGCGCACGCAACAGCATGGTGAGAAAGACGAATCTGTATGAACCTCATAAACAATATAGGCATTGAGCTCTCGCGCCTTGGTCGAGCTCGCGAAGGCGGGCTGTGCTATGGGCATGACCACCAACGTAGTTTCTACTGCCATGCCGACGACAGACGGAAGCTGTCCCTGCACTCACCGACAGCTCTAGAACTGCTCCTTGTGGTACAGTCGGCCCTTGATGCTCAGCTTGGCGTTGTTGCGCGTTTTCCGCTTGCCCGCCTTCATGCGTGCCTGCGCCGCCAGCTGCACGCGGCGCTTGATGAGCTCGTTCTGAGCGCTGAGAGCGTCCGCCGTGAGCTCGCCCTCGTCATCTTCTTCTACCTCCTCGTCTTCGTCGTCGTCGTCATCGTCCGATCCAGCGCCGGCATCGGCACCGGCATCCGAGTTGGCGTTCTCGTCGTCCTCCACACCAACGCCGTTCACGCCGTCGGTCAACGCGTCGACTTCGTCGTCGTCCTCGTCGTTGTCCTCGTCGTCGTCGCTGCCGTTTCCGCCGACCTGGTGCGCCGAGAAGATGGAGAGCTGGCCGATCATGGTAGCATCAGCATGAATCGTCGATCGAAGGTGGAGGCACAGAGCAAACCGCACAACACGCAAACGAAGCACAGTCTCACGTACGTCGTGCACGCGCTCGCCGTACTCCTTGCCGAAGCCACTCGCGCCGACCTCGTCGTCGAGACGGGACTCTGCGTCGGCGACGATGTCGTCGAGTCTCGGAACGCTCTGTTTGAATCAAACCACGCGTGAGTTCACAGTCCCAACTCGTCGCCCGATGATGAACGATGATGAACGCACATCCGGAGTGTAGGCGCCGCCTTGGAGTCTGGAGAAGAACTTTACGAGCCCGTTCACGTCGCGATCGAAGAGTCTGAAGGTAGCATCCGTGTCCGTAAGTTGGAGGCAACGCCAGCACAATAACCATCCTTAACATCAAGCATGGTCACATACTCGACGGCGTTCGGGTGCGACGTGGAGATCATCTGCGGGAAGTCGATCATCGTGATCTTGCCCTCGTCGCTGATCATGATGTTGAACTCGTTGAAGTCGCAGTGCACGAGTCCGCACTCGGCCAGTCGCACGACGATCGACATGCACGTGTCGTAGGCGTCCTTGGAGTTCATGAGGCGGCGCACCTGGCTCAGCGGGTAGCCGTCCACGAGGCTCATGCAGATCGCGTGGCGGTTGCAGTCGATCGGCGTCGGCGTCGGGAACCCGCGGTCGTACAGCGCCTTGAGGAACGCGAACTCCTTCATCGCCGATAGCCGCGACATGTAGAACCAGCTCACGGACTTGCGATCTTTCAGATAGTCGCGTTTCTGCCAACGCCACGAGACACACACTCGCGTCAGCACCTTCACCGCGCCATCCATCCATCCCACACATTGTGTGCATCCGATGCATAGCTCCTCAGCATGCCACGCACCGCTTTCACCGCGCGGAAAGACGTGCGGCCAAGGCGGTGGAACTTGATGGCGACCTCCGTGCCGTCCTCCTGCGTGGCGAGGAAGATGTCGGACTCCTTGCCGACGCCGATCTGGCGGCCGAGCCCACAGATGTGGTTGCGCTCGAGGAAGACCTTGAGCGCGAGGTAGTCGTAGCCGCTGTGCGTGAGGCGGAAGCCGTCGTAGGCGTTGCCGTCGTGCGCGATGAGCTTGTTGCGTAGCAGGTGCGAGAGGATTTTGTTCACGCCGCCGTGGCGCAGCTTGGCGATCGACGTGATGAGCTCCACGGGCACCACCTCGTGGTTCTTCATGCCCATCTCGATGGCTGTGAGCACGCGGAAGTGCTCCTTCGTCAGGTACCGCATCGCCGTCACGTCGAGCTTCATGCTTGCTTGGTGCGCTTGCTCGCTTGGTGCTCCTCTTGGCGCTCCTCTTGGCGCTTCGCTTGTCAAAATGACCTTTTGGCTGGTTGGCGGCCTTTTCGTATTTTAACTTGGTTTCAGTATTTGACACTGGAATTCCGTAATCATTTTTTGAGAATGGCGAAAGTTAGTATCACGTTCAAGCGGAAGCGCGCGGCGGTGACTGCGGCGGCTGACGACAGCGCGCGGCAGTTCGCAGGATGCTTCAACGTTGCGGACGAGGACGAAGGCCACGGTGATGATGACGCGATCCGAGCCGAGGAAGAGCGGCGGCTGCGCGGCAAGCGCCTGGCGCTCGAGGACATGGCTGCCAAGGCGGCGCGGCTGCAGCGCGAGGGCTGCACACTTGCTGAGGCCGGACGCTTCCGCGCCGCGATGGCGCGCTGGGCCGAGGCGGCAGAACTGTCGCCGCAGAGCGCGGTGCTCTGCGAGCTGCGCGCGCAGGCGAGCCTGGCGCTCGGCGAGGACTTCCGCGCGATCCAGTTCGCGCTGCGCGCCACGCAGCTCGCGCCGGAGTGGGGCGACGGCTTCCTCACGCTCGCGCGCAGCCACTTGAACTTCGGCGAGCTGGAGCTCGCGCTCGCGCACTTGGACACGGCGCTGACGCTGCTCGGCGCTTCGGACGAGCTCCTCGCCGAGCGCCGAGAGGTGCAGGAGCTGCTGGCGAGGCAGCGCGAGGTGATCGCGGCGCGCGAGGCGCAGGAGGCGCGCGAGCGGGACGCCGACAAGCTGCAGGTACTCTCGTGCATGAAGCACCTGTCGCTGCGCGGCCAAACCACGTTGGAATGAGGGAGAAGAAGGGAAGGATAAGTTATATAATGTGCTGTAGACACGTGCTAGGCTAACGTACAAAGTGGTGTCGTGAACGAATACATAGGTGGTGGGTGGGTAGACTCGCGTCGGGCTTCTAGCGGGTCGGTCGCGTTCAGGAGAAGAGCTTGTTGTCGCCGTAGGCGAATTGCCCTCCGTCCGCTTGGTACTGAACCTGCTGGGCAACCACAACTCTGTCAGAACCACGTTCGCCCTTTCAATGGACACACACACACACACAGTACGTACGGGGCTCTCGGTGAGGAAGTGCATGTACGGCCGCTTGCGGGAGTCGCCGCCACCGTTCGCGCCGCCGGCAGTCGAAGGCTGCGACGTCGCGACAGCAGGTTGCACCTCCGAGTAGCAGTCGTACGGCTCCAGCGCGTCCTTGTCCGCGTCACCCCGGCTGTCGAAGAGCGAGTCGATCTTCTGGGTCATGAGGAAGCACAGCGTCGTCGCCGCCGCTGCGATGTACTCCTGGTCCAGTACATCCATCGACTGCTCGCTGCTGTGGACGGCGTGGCGTGCCTTCTTCCGCGGCGTGGGCTTGTTCGGCGTGCTACTGCTGCTGTCCACGCTGTCGTTCAAGCTGCGCTTAGCGCCACTCACTGGTGAGGACGGTGCCGTATTGCTGCTGCCTTGCTCGACGTCTGAGGACGAGTCCGCGCCACGGCCGGAGAGGTACCGGTCGTTCAGAGCGGACACGTCGACCGACTTGCCAGCCTTCTTCTCGGCTTTGAGCTTGGCGACCTTGAGCAGATACTTCTGTGCGTGGGTACGCACTTGCGTGACCGAGCGCGTGCGCACGACCTGCTGCACGCGCTTCCACTTGTGGCCGTGTATCCGGAAGCCCGAGAGGAAGCGCTCGTGCTCGTCGGCGGTCCAGCGGCCGCCGCGGATCGAGCCACTGACTTCCTCATCCATCTCGGCCTCCTCCTCCTCGGTCGGCGCGGGTGCGATGCGTCGTGCACTGCTGTTGCTGTTGTTCTGTTTGCGCGGCGTGGTCTCTCGGCTCGGAGGCGATGTGGTGTCCATGTGCACACTGCGCTCCATCGGCTCGCTTGTGTGGATCGCGAGCGAGCGAGGCGCGTCTCTCGCTGCCTCGGGCTTGGACTGGGAGGATGCCGCCGCGTGAGAGGGGCTGGCGCGCTGCGCGTGAAGTGCCGCGTGCGGAGCTCCGACGCCGGCCGACAGGTCAGGCTTGGGCAGCTTGCCGAACGCGTGCAGCGACGGGAGGCTGAACTTGGGCAGCGGCGCAGCGCTGGCAGCATTACCGCCGCCAGTGCTACCACCACTGGCCGACGGCCGGTTGAGCAGGTTGGCGAGCCCGAAGCCCGCAGAGCCGCGCCAAGGCTGCTCGGGGTCCTGCGCGGGGCGGTAGGAACCGTGGAGGAACGCGCTTAGCGGGGAGCTACGAGGCAGCTCGCCAGCGAATGCGAATGCACCACTGACCTTGTGAAGCATGGGCGGCAGCTGGTTCTCCTTGGGGAAGTCGCGGCGCGCGCGCTCTCCGCTGTCCATGGCGCAGACGCGGGCGAGTGGGAGGGCGGCGCGAAGACTGGTGATGGCTGGGGGCGTTGGCAGAGCGGCTCGCGACGTGACGTGACGCAAGCGACCTGCGGCGGCAAGAAGGCACATGAGCACACATGACGACGTCACTCACTCGTCCATTCGCGCTGGCTCGAAGCTGAGAACAAGCATGGGAGTGTTCCTCTACCTGCTGATGGAGGGCGAGAGAGAGAGAGAGAGAAGTGGGGGCGGCTGCGCGGGTGGCTGAGTGAGTGAGAAGGGAGCCGAGCTGGTGTGGGTTGAGTAGCTTGGATCGGATCGCGAGGCTGGAGAGCTTGCTTGGCGGTCGGATACGAACCAAAAAGTGTGGGTTTGACTGACTGCGCGGCGCGAAGGCGGCGCGGATCGGATCGGGGTCGATCTTGTCGCGAAGGCGGCGCAAGCACAGGAAGCAGGCAGGGCAGGACGCACACTGACGTTTTGTGTCGTCGTCGTCGTCGTCCTCGTTTTCTCGCCCTTCTCTTTTTGGAGTGGGAGTGCGGTTCTTGCTCTCTCTCTCCCGATTCGCGAATCGCGACGTCGTCGACTGACTCTCTAAGCTCGCGTTTTTGGTGATGCGGATACCTTTGCTGAACAGGACATTTGAACTTGAATAGCAGGGAATAGGCTTTTCGAGAGGCTACAAATGGGGACTTCACCCTCTATAAATCGCAAGGCCCTACTTTGAACCCAAAAATCGGGTCTTGGGCGAGGAGACCAAAAGTTCGATTTTACTTGAAGTCAGTATGGCTTCTCTAAAACAAAGATTGAAAAAGCATCTCTGAACCCGAAAGTGGCCACGAAACCAAATCACCTTGCTTTCACTATGCCGCTCCAACTCGCAAAACCAAAAAACAGGTTCTTAACCATAGGTGTAGGTAACGCGCAGAAACGAGCCGGAGCACAGACTGGCCATCGTGTGCAACGTCGCGGCGTTGTCGTCGCGGCGGCGAAAGCTCAACCTTCTCCCAAGGTGGGAAGATCGCGCGAGCATTTTGTCGGCTCATGGCGGGCTCGGGCGTTGGTGCAGGGGCGTTGGGTAGACAGCGCAGCGAGTGATGATAACAAGCGAGCGAGCGAACGAGGCGTGCATGCTGCGAAGCGAAAGCGATCGCTCGTTCGTTGCGCCCCATCAACGTCTCCGCTCTCTCTCATGGTTCGTCTTCCAGGATGCCGTAAATGTACGGCTCGCAGCACAGCATCAAAGATCGAATCCGCGCTGACTCCTCAGATACCAGCGGCGACACCACCACCAGCAGCAGGATATGCGCGCGCTGTTCCGTCCTCGCCTGCTGATTGCTGCGATCTGTGTGTGGCGCCAACTGCTGTTGCTGCAGTTTGCTTGCCGTTTCCTTTCTGCTGCCTTGCAAACTGATCACTCTAGGCAAGCAATGCTCGGCTACTTCAAGCGCGGCAATAATGGTCTTCTCAATGCAGACTCGCCACGAGCGCTTCTCGCCACGCACGAAGGCAAAAAATCGAACGTGCTCTTGACGCTTCTCGCTCGAAATTCGAGCCCGAGAATTTCGATGTCTACGGCGTTCGAAAGCGAAGCGCGTGATTCAACGAGGACGTGTTCTTGAGAGAGAAGGAGAACGAGCGAGCGCAGTTGCTGCTTGCTCTCGCCATCAAGTCGATTTTTTGTGGAGAACTAGCGCCAAGGGCTTTGCATTCTCTTTCTTGCCTGGCAGTGCAAACGCAAACTCGGACGCGGACTCGGTCTGGCTCGCCAACCCTGTTGCTCTCGTCGAGGCGGCGGCCGATCCACCTGATACTGCTCGCTGCCCTCTTGTGCCGCCAGAGCCCGGCCAGATGCGGATAGTGGCGCGCTGATTGGCCGCTCGCATGCCTGAAGCTCAAGCGCGCAAAAAGTATCTTGTTGGTAACCCTTGGTCCCCCCTCGTCTTTGGACCCTCGCTTTTCGACCTCCCTCGTGCTTTCGCGAGCCAAATCTTGAGACTTTTGCGCCGTCTGGCCTGCCAGCGTCGGCCAGCTGGCTGCCGGAGTTGTTGTGTGTTGGTGAAGCACGGACGAGCAATAGCCAAGGCATCGCGGTCGCTAGCAATGCGCGCTCGCTGCACACAAGAGCAGCCGCGAATGGCCAGTTGCCTGTGGTGAGCGGGATCGTCTCTGGGCTCGTTTGGCGAGGGGAGATGGCTTCGCCACAGCGACCGCCTTCACTCGGCTCACGACGACAAACCGGCCGCGAAAAAGACCCTTTGAAAGATGCCCGAGCACACACACTGGCACATTTGTCGCGCAGCCCCTTTCCTCGGCGACACGCAGGACCAGCAGCACCAGCAGTAGCAGCAGTCAACATGTGTTGGTCGTGGCGAGGTGTCCACTCGCTCGCAAAGCAGCCCTCGCTTCTCATTCAAACCCGAGTTCAAAATGCGAGCGCGAAAAGAAGCCAGGCCGCGTCATTCGTAAAGCTTCGAAATTTCGCTGGCGCTTCTGCCAAAGGCAACGTGACGCTGTGAGCTAAAAAAAGTATCTAAACGAGTCAGAATATATCGCTTTTGACCTAATGAAACAAGTCCTCATGGTGCGCGGCGGCGACGACGACGGCGAGAAGGCTGCCGCCACGGCGACGACGGCGCTGGCGTTCGACCGCGAGAAGCGCGTGTACAAGGACGCTTACGTGCGCAACTTCCGCCGCGTACGGCACTTCCCGGCGCTCGCGGCCATCGGCGCTGGCCGCTCGGACGGCGAGAGCATCATCCTCGTGCAAGAGGCGCCGCCGCCCGCTTCAACCAGCAGCGACGCGGCGACCACCGCGACCCCGCGACGCGCGCCGAGCTTACTGCCGCCGGACGCGGTCGGTACCCTGCGATCTTGCTACGCGAGGCTGCAGCAAACAGGATCGGATCGCGACAGACAGACGCGCTGATCGTCCGGTTGTTGTTTCGTGTGCGTGTGCGCCATGGGCAGCTCGAGGAGATGTTTGAACGCACGCCGCCGCTCTCGAGCTTCCGCTCCGCGGTGCTTTGCAAACACACGAACGCGCGTGCGCGCGCCGCCACAGACGGAGTCGGGAGCAGTTCGCCGGCGGTCGCGGACTCGGGCCGCTATGGGATGACGGTGCGTTCGTCGTCATGACGGTGTAGATGAGTTCGTGGTGTCACACTACGAGACTCATATGAGACCGTCGGCTGGTTGGCTGGCAGGACCCGCCCGCGTTCAAGCCGCCGTGTCCGGTGGCGGCCAAGAGCGCGATCGAGCGCAAGATCGAGTACGATTCACAGGCGTACTCCGACAAGTCCCCAGCCGGACGCTCGGTCGGTTCCGATTGCATACTGTAGCAAGGTGGAGTTCGTTTGAGATCCTCTCGGCTCGCTTACTATCTTCTACTATGTGTGTTCTGCTGATACTTCATAGTTCACGGTGCGCGAGGGCGTGCCGCAGTGGAGCTACAGCAACCCGACGCTCGCGAAGGAGGAGATCCGCACGAAGAAGTACTTCAACGTGCCACCCGAGGGCGTCATCGTCGCCGACCGCAAGTACACGCGCGAGTTCATCCGCAAGAACGTCGAAGCGACCCAGGCGAGTCGGAACCAGCGCGCTGGGGACCGCGCGCGGTGAGGAAGGCGACGGCCGTTCGAAACTCACCGCGGCTCGGACGGCGCGAACACGCCCGCCGCTCGCATCTCGCGCACCACAAACTGTTTACAGGACAAGACAATGAACACTCACAGCATGCACACTTCTGAGAGGTGACCATGAATGCCGCACCGTCTCCGCGCGGGCGATGCGAGCGAGCAGCTCGTCACTGTAGTGCGCCTCTGGCCACCACGTTGGCGCTGCTGCCAGCTCCTCACCAGGATCCTTCTTGTGCAGTCGTAGCTGAAGAAGACATGAGCACACACACATGAATACCTCGTTCCTCACTCCGTCAACGACCAACGTACGCACCGCAGCATGGAGTGAGTAAGTCGACCTGCCAGGCGCAGCGGCGAGCGTGAGCCCCATGTCCTCGGCTTTGTCGGCGAGCGACTTGGAAAGCATGAACGGGTTGAGCTCAAGAGGGAACTCGTCGCCGTACCACTCGATCAGCTCGCGGTTGGTCGCGAGACAGTCGAGCGAGCGGCTCAGCTGGATCCACGACAAGCGCCGAACACGCACACACGAGTAAGAGATTTTGTTGAGGAGAGCCGAAAGCAGGGTCTGTTCCTCACCGTGAGCACAAAGTTGTGGCCGTTCCAGACGAAGATGTGCGGCTTGCGCGCCGAGCGACTTGAACGGAGGCTCGCCGAGTACTTCTTCCACGTAGCAATGTGCTCGAGCGCGTCGATGGTTCTGCGCACGAGCGCTACAAGCGCGTCACGAAAATCGTCGAAGGCGTGGAACCGCTCCTTGAACAGGATCGCGCTCGTGTACTTGTGCGAGCAGCTCTTGACTGCACGGCGCACATCCAGATACGCTTTGTCGTACAAGAGCAGCGCGTTGACCGCGTCCTGGTACAGCTCGTCTTGCCGCGTATCGGACGCAGATGGAGCTGTCAGGTTGGCTCGCATGATCCCGGCAGCTCGGTTCCGAGCGCTGAACGTCAGTTCTCGCCGCTTTCGATGGTGTGCTGCATTCACCTCTATCGCTGCTGAGCTCCCGATGCTCGGTAGCGCCAACTTCGCCTTTTGTTCGCCAAGCGTAGCGAGGACCGGCTGTGAGTTGGACGAGTCCCAGGGCTTCAGTCGGTTCTTCTTCGCTTGGATCTGCGCGCCAAGGGGGCCCTGTCAGTGCTATAGCAGTAATCAGAGCGTGCAATGCTGCGGAGACACTGCGTGACCTCTTCCAGACGCGCGAGCTCGTCAGCACAGACAATCGGTTCCTTCCATGTCATGTAGAGCTTCTCAAACTCAGCATCGCGTGCCGCGCGTTCGTCGTCGGGGCGTCTTCGCAAGCAGGAGGTCGGGACATTGCGCTCGCGTTCCTGGTCGCCATCCAGGAACTGGACGTGCACGCATCGGATCTCGGTCTTGATCGCCGTGATCTGTCGCCACAGGTGAACCGTCTTAGTGGCATCCAGCGAGTGAGAACCTCAGCTCGCGATCATCTACTCACATACCGTGCATGCATGCCAGTCGTCCTGCTTGTAGGCGTGCGCAGTGCGACTCGGACGTCGCCAACAGCACTCGACGACCTCTCCGCTCTGAAACTTGGAGCTCGAAAGCAACACCGCGCTTGCTGAAGAACGGAACACGTCTCGGACTTCGCTGCGCATCCCTTTGACAAAGACGCTCTGTGTCTTGGCCGGTAGCCGGCGCGCGTTCTCCACGCTGAGCTCGGTGACGAGCTCGATCTCTTCGCGCTCGCGAGTGAGTCTGTCGTACTCGGCGTCTTCGAGAGCGCGCTTGGCCGCAGCCTCTTTCGCCATCAGCTCTCGGATCCGCCTCGCCTCGCCATCGTTGTACATGCGGATCTGGAATACAACAAGCACCGATACCATCAGTAGCCATCGAGGGCTGTACGCACACATAGTGAGCGCGTCAAGCGTCCTGTTCCTCACATGGTCCAGCGCGTCGAAGTCAATCAGCGCTTGCACACGGCGCAAGACGTCGTCGTCGCAGTGCAGCATCGCCTTCCCGTAGCTCGCCTCAAGTTGCGCGAAGCACTCGGGACTCTGCCTCCAGATGCAGATGCAGATGCACGTCGCCCATGTCTTGGGCGAGATGCCATCCATCGGCGCAGGAGCGACACCGTTGATCACGTACGCGAACTCTGGCGAAAACTTCCAGCTGCCGTCCACTTCCTGAAGCGCTATCAGTGCCGTAATGTGCGTTGGGAGAGGCAAATCGAGCGCCGCTGGAGTCTTGTGAGTCCTGCTCGCAGGGTCATCGTCGGTGCTGCTCTGTCGGGCCTCTTGGGCAGCTTGAGCTGCGGCAGACGCTCGGACGACCTGGATCTCGCCGTCCTCGAACGTCACATCTGCCGGCACCGACTTGCTGAACGCGCGGTAGAACTCCTCGAAGCTGAATGCCGCCGCCGCAGTCCTCCTCTTCGTCCTCGTCGGTGTCGGCATCATCATGTGGCGATTCTATAACTGTGTGTGGTGGTGCAAGTCGCCGTTGGATGGTTGTCTAGACTTGCGCTGCTGCTACTCTAGCTGACCTTGAACCTTCTGGTCGACAGCGGACTGCCTGACACCGCGGTCTACGGCTCTCCCAGTCACCGGAGCTGAGCTCCGGGAATGGAGTTCGCTCGCTCGCTTCGACCACAAGTCATAAGAACATGAACTTCATTCATTGTGCAGGAGAGTACGAAGAGGTAGCAATGCACCTCATGGTGGCGGACGACGCACGCATTAGACGCAGCTCTGCCAGTGGGGCTTGTGGCTGCTGCGGTCGTCCTCTGCACAGAAGACAGCGAAAAGAGAGAGCGATCTCCAGGAGATCTACAGCTCCTCGACCAGCGCGTTGAGCACGACGTCAAGGTCGCCGTTGGCCGCCTCGAGCTGCACGATCGCGCGCGCAGAGTCCACGGCAGGGACGATCTCGCGGATCATCGCCAGCTGCTCGCTCCACTTCTTCGCTTCCTCTAGGACGGCCGCCTCAACGATCACCTCCTCGATCACAGTAGGAACCGGAGTCGCTGCTGGAGTTGGCGTGACCGCAGGCTGCTGCTGCTGCTCGTGCCACTCACTGTCGCTGTTGTTGTTGACAGTGTCAGCAGCAGCAGGCGCCGGAGCCACCGTGGCACCAGGCTGCGCGAAGTACGGCGCGACCTTGCTCTTGACCTCGCCCACGGCCTCCTTCGCCACCTCGCTGATGCCCTCCGCGACGGTCTTGATGCCCTCCGTGACGTCCTTGACGGTCGGGTCCTTCTTCACATCGGCCACCGCGTCCTTGGCGAACTTACTGATGCCCTCGGCGGCACTCTTCAAGCCCTCGGCGGCGTCCTGCACGATCTTCTCCTTCTTGGCGTCCTCCACAGCGCTCCTGGCCTTCGCGGCGGCGCCCTCAGCCGCGCTCTTGAGCCCGCTCGACGCGTCCTTGACCATGCGGTCGAACGGGATCTCCTGGAGGCGGCCGCGCACAGCGACCAGCGACTCGCGCGCGTCCGCGACCGCACCGCGCAGCGCCTCGCTGCGGAAGTGTGCGCGCGACTCGCTCTTCACGCTCGCCTTGGCGGCGTCCAGCGTCTCCACGAGGTGCTCCATCGCGCGCACCACGGGCTCCACGACGCTCTCCTGGAACGCGGCGCGCGTGTCCGGCGCCGCCGTGAAGCGAACGGTCGCGAACGACCCGTCGGCCTGCGCGAAGAGCGCCAGCGCCGTGCGCACGTCCTCGTCCAGCGCCACGGTCACGAGGTCGCCCTCCGGATCCGTGTACTTGAGCGTCACATTCGCGGCGCCGAACGCCTCGCGCACGAGCGCACGCAGCGTCGCCAGATCCAGCGTCGCGGGGTCCGCGCGCACGCGCACGACTGCGTCCTTGTAGACGAGCTTGAGCGGCACGCTCGGAGCGGTGGTGGAGGGGGCGGTGTTCGCGACGGCGGCGTCCATGCTTGTGGGTGTTTTACGACTGTTCACACAACCCTTAATGTTCAGCAAGCTGTCCGAAAATACCAAATTTGATTGTCTTACGGGTCAACCTCGACCCAACACAATGGATTCCGCCCAATTCATGTGCAGAATTCGACCATGGTGACTGATTAGCCCTGTGCGACTACCTCCAATTGGGGAATAGATACATTAATTTTAAAAGATCCTGCTGTTTGGGCGTCCATGTTGACCCAAATGGCTAAGCCATGCTGCTGGTGAAACAGAAACGAGAGTGTCTCGTCCTCGATGATTCCTCTGTCTTGATTTTTGTATACTGCTGCATCTCGTGGCAGGCGCGTGCCTGTCGAGATTTGATCAAAGGATGTCGCTTCGAGCGCCGCCGCCATTCCACTGCTCATGTGCTCTGCCGCCGCCGCCGCCGCCGCCCTTCATTCCGACATTCCCAGATAGCTGCACACATACTACACATGGCGCCGCTGCAACGCGCGCTGCTCCTGCTGCTGGCAGCAGCGACGGCGCTTTCGACGGTGAGCACCGAGATGCACCTGCTGGACGAGGAGGAGGTGTCGACGCTGGACGACGACACCAAGAGCGAGATGCAGAAGCACGAGGTGGAGAACTGCGTGCCGTACAACGTGCGATCCTTCACACTGGGCGCGCGCGCAGTCGTGGAGTGGGCCACGCGCCGTACGCACATCCGTAAAGTGCACGGAGCCGACGCCAAGGATGAGTGGCAGTCGTGCCGCGACGACGAGTCCGTCGAGGTCCGCTTCCGCCGCCTCGGCGACGCGACCGCCGCCTTCTCGCGCGTCAAGGCGCTCACGTACGCCGGCGCGCATGACAACTTTACGGTGCACACGGCGTGGATCGACCTGCCCGTGCGCTCACCGCATGCGCTCGACGACGTGCACAACTTCGAGTTCATCGTCGGCTCCATGTTCCACGGCTGGTCGAGTAGTCACCGCGTGGGCGACAGCGGCTTCGTGCGCAGTGCGGACGAGGAGCTCTGCCGCCCCAAGCAGGTGCACACCGCGTACGGCAAGCACCCCGGCAGCTTCTCTGTGCAGTGGATGACGCACGACGAGTGCGCGCTCGGCCAGGCGCAGCTCAAGCTCGAGGAAGGCTACCACTCGCCGATCACCGACCGCACGCCCGTGGTCACGGTCGCCAAGACGACGCTGTTCGCGGACACAGACAAAAAGAAGACGCGGCGCTGGCACCACGTGGCAGAGGTCACGGGGCTCAAGACCAACACGCGCTACACGTACGTTGTGGGCAACCCGGTGTATTCGTGGTCGATCCCGTTCTCGACCAAGACCGCACCGTCGCACGACGAAGCCGCGGCGTCCAGTGCGCCCATGCGCTTCCTCGTCACGGGCGACATTGGGTACCAGAACGCTGCGACGCTGCCAATGATGCAGTCCGAGGTCGCGGAAGGGCACGTGGACGCGGTCGTGTCCATGGGCGACTACGCGTACGATCTGCACCTCGCGAATGGACACGTGGGCGACATCTTCATGGAGGAGATCGAGCCGATCGCGGCGACCGTGCCGTTCATGGTCGCGCCCGGGAACCACGAGGCGCACGGCGTGTTCAGCCACTACACGGAGCGCTTCCGCCTGATGCCGTCGAACACAGGCACGGTCGTCTCGGACAATGGCGTGGCGCCGAACAACTGGTTCTACTCGTTCAACGTCGGCCTCGTGCACTTCGTGTTCTTCTCGACCGAGATCTACTTCAAGAAGACCAAGGAGCGCGACGTCGTGGCGCGGCAGGAGCAGTGGCTGCGCGAAGACCTGGCGCGGGCGAACGCGAACCGCGCGCAGCAGCCGTGGATCATCATGCTCGGCCACCGCCCGATGTACTGCACGTCGGACAGCGCGAACTGCGGCAAGAAGGCGGCGTTCCTGCGCGAGCGCCTCGAAGACCTCTTTTTCGAGCACGGCGTGGACCTGTACATCTGCGGCCACCAGCACAACTACGAGCGCGCGTTTGACGTGTACAAGTCGCGCACGGAGAGGCGCACGACCAACATGCGCGCGCCGACGCACATCCTCACGGGCGCCTCGGGGCAGTACATCCTCTCGGTCATGCGCAAGTCGTTCGAGCTCCCGGCGGCGGACTGGGACGCGTTCCGCAACTCGATCTTCGGCTACAGCCGCCTGGAGGTGCACAACGCGACGCACCTGCGCTGGCAGCAGGTCGAGTCGGATCCGGAGAACCCGGCGGCGCAGGGGCTCTACGGCAAGGTCGTCGACGACGTCTGGCTCGTGCAGGAGCACCACGGGAGCTTCCTTGTCGCACGAGACTGACATCATGACAGTGTAGTTAGTTAGGCGGTATGTGTCATAGAGATAGATGTACGATACGATTCGAGTCAATGGAGAACGCGCATCAGCAAGCGCATTCGTGGTGTCAAGTCGGGAGTATCGTTCGTGTCTGTCTTCTTACCCTTACAAGAAACACTCGTGGCGCAGGAGCTCGCTCACCAGCATGACGACGACTCCATTCAACCGACGTCTAGGGCACGTCCTCGGACTTCGTCGTCATTTCACAAGGCTGGCAAGACATTCAGCTATGGCACGACCTCGACGCTCGCGATCAACGCGTTCCAGCAGCGCGTCGAGCACAACCGCACGCGAGACCGACACAAAGACCACCCGGCTCAAGGCTCAGTAACAAAGGAAGACCGCGAGGTGTGACCGCTTTCTCCACAGGGAGACCGTCGGCGAGCTCACGCTGGACGAGCACATGGAGGCGCAGTGAGTGCAGGAAGAGGACGCGGCGCTCAAGAAGCAGGTGTGAGGAAGGCTGAAGCCTGTTCAGATTGACGGTCATGTGACGGCAGGTGGACACTGAGTTGCCAACACTGATCTCTTGCTGCTTGTGCCGCTCCGTCCTGAAGCTGAAGCTGAAGCTGAAGCGCTCAAGCTCAAGCTCGAAGCACTCCCGTGGTGGACGCTTCCTCGACCTCTGATCTTGCAAATCAGCCAATCGCTCGGATAGTTCGGTGGCTTCGAGCGAGTTCGCTTTTGACCGCCTGGCGCGCGGCTCTGCTCACGATGGATCCCGTCTACGCCAACATGTGCGCCGAAGTCACAGGTGGTTCCGAATGCTGGGCTGAGGCTGTCGAGTGGACGGGATTTGCTCTGCTCGCCGAGCGACCGCGTGCCATTCCGACTTTCGAGCTGCTCCGAGCATTCATCCGAGAGCGACAGCAGCGATGGCGGAAGGGAAGAGCCCCACCGACAGCTCGGCGGCCGCCTACGTGCCCATGACGCCGCACCTCGAGAGGTACCGCAGGTCTTGACCGTCCATTTCGCTCGCAGTGTGCATTTCAATGTGATCTCATCTCTCGCTCATCTCTCATCTCTCCCTCCTTCCTCGTCACATCCACTGCCTGGCTCATTCGTACCGTGAAGTCTGCGTCTGCGCGGTCCGTCCGAGACGAGCAACATGGAGGTCGGCGCCGGACGCGCGTCCGTGCAGCACTCGCTCGCGCATATCAAGGAGGAGTCCCGCCGCGTGCTCACGACGATGTCCATCGTCGGCGTGTGCTACTTCGCGGTCAGCGGCGGCCCGATCGGCTCCGAGCTCGTCGTGTCCGGTGAGTGAGTCGACGACCTCTTTGACACAGAAGACCCCGGACGAACTCGCCGCTAACGCGTGTGCTCTCCGCCCTCCCCCGCCCCGCTCTCCACGACGCTGTTCGCAGCCGGCGGGCCGCTCATCGGCTTCATCGGCATGCTGCTCTTCCCGTTCATCTGGGGCATCCCGATCGCGTTCATCACGGCTGAGCTCAGCTCGACGTTCCCAGAAGACGGTGCGCACTTGTGTTCGCATCGTGCGTCATCGATCAGCGAACGTCCGCTACTCACTCACTCTTTGCCTGCTTGTCTCCTTGATGCACGCAGGCGGGTACACGGTCTGGGTCTTGAACACCTTCGGGCCGTTCTGGGCGTTCCAGACGGGCTACTGGTCGTGGATCTCCGGCGTGATCGACAACGCGATCTACCCGGCGCTCGCGGTCTCGGCGTTCACGGACGCCTACGGCTCGATCGGCGGGCCGGTAACCGAGTACCTCGTGAAGGCGGCGATCGCGATCGTGCTCACGCTGCCCAACCTGCTCGGCATCCGCATCGTCGGCAATGGCATGGCCATCCTCTCGCTCTTCGTTATGGCGCCATTCGTCTTGCTCGCCGTCTGGGGCATGGTGCGCGGGAGCGACTGGAGCGTGCTCGGTGACGTGCGCCGCGAGGACGTGGTCACGGACGACGAGGGCAACTTCGTGAGCATGTCCGGCGCCATCTCGATCGACTGGTCCGTGCTCGTGAACACGCTCTTCTGGAACTTCAACGGCGCTGTGGGCGTGTCGGTGTTCGGCGGCGAGGTGCAGAACCCGGGTCGCACGTACCCACGCGCGATGGTGATCTCGGTCGTGCTCATCACGCTGACGTACCTCCTGCCGCTGCTCGGCGCCTCGGTGAACAACGAGCCGCACTGGACGTCGTGGGAGGACGGCTCGTTCTCGAGCATCTCGGACGCGATCGGCGGCAAGTTCCTCTCGAACTGGATCGTGTTCGCGACGTTCTGCAGCAACACGGGCATGTACATCGCCGAGCTCTTCGTGGACTCGTTCCAGATCCTCGGCATGGCCGAGTGCGGGCTCGCGCCGTCGTTCCTCAAGAGCCGCAACAAGCGCTTCGACACGCCGCACAACGCCGTGCTCGCGAGCCTCGTGATCATCCTCTTCCTCATCAAGTTCGAGTTCGAGGAGATCCTCGGCATGACGAACGCGCTCTCGGCGTTCTACCAGCTGCTCATCATCGCGGCGTTCTTGCGCCTGCGCTACTCGCATCCGGGGATGGAGCGGCCGTACAAGGTGCCGGGCTCGCTCCCGGTGCTCGCGCTCTCCATGGTCATCCCGGTCGGGCTGCTCGTGTACATCTCGGTCGACGTCTTCCGCACGCTCGTGCCGGGCCTGCTCGTCATGGGCGTCACGCTCGCAGGGCTGCTCTACGCGTACTGGAAGAAGTTCACCAAGGCGCAGTTCCACGCGTTCCACCAGCAGGAGGCATGACATCGCCCACTCCCCCAACGCGCGCAAGAAAACACTCGTGAATCCCAGCCTCTTAAAGTCGTCGCACTCTTGTGGTCTTCCTGCTCTCTGTGTCCACCTCTGCTCCTCCTCACAGTCTACGAACGCCTTTCCGAAGTCTCGGTCTCGCCATGTTCACATCATGTTGCCACTCGCAGCACCACAAGAACCTACCTCGCGCGAGATTCCCAGTAGTCCCACGCTTCTCTTCAACAGACTATACAGAGCACGAGTCCCCTGCGAATCCTCCCTTTTTCATCCTTTCATCCCCCAATGCCTGTCATTTGGCAATATCCGCCCCACCACCCAAGCGCCAACCCCAAAGAACCTCGACGATGGCCGCCCCCGCTGTGAAGCAGCCGACGTGGTACCCGCCGGCGCCCATGCAGTCGCTCGCCGAGTACTGGGAGAAGCACTTCCCGCTGCGCCTGTACAACAGCATGACGCGCTCCAAGACGCCGTTCGTGCCCATGCGCGGGCGCCGCGTGCTCTGGTACATGTGCGGCCCGACGGTCTACGACCAGACGCACCTCGGCCACGGCCGCACGTACACGTGCTTCGACTACGTGCGCCGCATCCTCGAGGACTACTTTGGCTTCGAGGTCGAGCTCGTGATGAACATCACGGACATCGACGACAAGATCATCATCCGCGCCGCCGAGAACGGCTGGCTCGAGGCCCACGCCGGACAGGAACTGCCCGCGGACAAGGACGCGCGCACGCGCGCCGTCATGGACTGGGCCGCCGCGCAGCCCGCGGAGGACAACATGCGCCGCACGAAGGAGCTGTCCAAGTTCTGGGAGAAGTCGTTCCTCGAGGACATGGCGTCGCTTGGCATCAAGCCGCCGGCCGTGCTCACGCGCGTGAGCGAGTACGTGCCCGAGATCGTCGAGTTTGTCGAGGGCATCATCCGCAACGGCTACGCGTACGAGAGCAATGGCTCCGTGTACTTTGACACGGTGGCCTTCGCGCAGTCCAAGGGCAAGGCGTACGGCAAGCTGCTCCCGGAGAACGTCGGGCAGTCGGAGCTGCTCGCCGAGGGCGAGGGCTCGCTCTCCGCGGGCAAGTCGGACAAGCGCAACGCGAGCGACTTTGCGCTCTGGAAGAAGTCCAAGACCGGCGAGCCGTTCTGGGCGTCTCCGTGGGGTGACGGCCGCCCCGGCTGGCACATTGAGTGCTCGGCCATGGCGAGCGACGTGCTCAAGCACCACGCGGGCGGCAAGATCGACATGCACTCGGGCGGCATCGACCTGCGCTTCCCGCACCACGACAACGAGATCGCGCAGGCGGAGGCCTACTTTGACTTCCCGCAGTGGGTCAACTACTTCGTACACACGGGGCACCTCCACATCGAGGGCCTCAAGATGTCCAAGAGCCTCAAGAACTTCGTCAAGATCCAGGAGGCGCTGCTGGACAACTCGAGCCGCCAGCTGCGGTTCCTCTTCCTACTGCACAAGTACAACGTGCCGATGGACTACAACGACAATTCGATGGACGAGGCGGTCGGTGTCGACCGGTTCTTCAGCGAGTTCTTCCAGAACGTCAAGGCCAAGCTGCGCGAGCTCGGCAGCGACAAGACGCAGAAGTGGACGGACGTCGAGAAGAAGCTCAGCGCCGCGATCTTCGAGTGCAAGGAGCGTGTGCACCAGGCGCTCGCGGACGACCTCAACACGCCCGGCGCGATCCTGCACCTGCAGCAGCTCGCGAAGGAGGTGAACCGCTACCTCGCGGTCAGCGATCGCGAGCACGTGTCGATGATCATCCGCTCGGCCGCCGAGTACATCACGCAGATCCTGCGCGTCTTTGGGCTCGTGCCGGCGTCGAGCGACATCGGGTTCCCGCTGAGTGGCAGCGGCGCGGACGGCGCGGACCAGGAGACGATCCTGACGCCCGTGTTGGACATCTTTGCGCAGTTCCGCGACGAGATCCGCGAGGCGGCGCGCTCCTCGAGCGGCGGCGACGCGAAGGCGCTCGCGAACACGATCCTCAAGCTCTGCGACGACGTGCGCGACGAGAAGCTGCCGTACGCCGGCGTGCGCCTGGAGGACCGCGCGGCGGGCAGCGCGGTGTGGAAGCTCGCGGACAAGGACGAGCTGATTGAGGAGCTGCAGAAGAAGGCGGAGGAGAAGCGCCGCAAGGAGGAGCAGAAGCGCCAGCGCCTCGAGGAGGACGCGCGCAAGAAGGCCGAGCTCGAGGCGAAGGCGAAGATCCACCCGTCGCAGCTTTTCACGAGCGAGACGGACAAGTACTCGCAGTTCGACGAGAGCGTACGTGCTTGCTGTGTGTGCGGTGTTGTTGGGTGGCGATGAGGCTCATGTTGATGAGGTGGGTCGTGTGGCACAGGGTATCCCGACGCACGACGCTGCTGGTGCGCCGGTGAGCAAGGGACTCGTGAAGAAGCTGCAGAAGGAGCAGGCGAAGCAGAAGGCGCTCTACGAGAAGCACAACCAGTAAGGACAGCACCAACAACAGCAGCGGTCGAGAGGTAGATTGAGAGCTGCTGTCGTCCAGCGGTCACAGTGTTCGTCTTGCGTGAGCAGCACCACCACCCTCTCTCTAATCACAATGTGTAGCCCATCTAGGCGCTCCAAACGGAGCTCTTACGACTCGGACGATCCAGCGAGGTCGGGGAAGACAGCGGCGATGGCGTTTGTGATGCGCACATCGGTGGTCTCGTCGTCCACGACTTCCAGCAGCGTATCCTCGAGGTACTGACGCAGCACTTTCGCATGCGAGCTGCCGTGCGGGTCACCGGACGACGTGAAGTTGCGCACAGTAGCGAGCAGGTCTGCGAGTTGCAGCGGCGCCGCCACGTCCAGCGCGAGGATACGAGCCATCGCCGGGAAGAGCGCGCGCGAGATCGCCTTCTTCTTGACGGACAGGATGGTGCTGTCGATGTCCGCGAGTCCGCGCGCGAGGCAGCCGTACTCGAGGCTCGGGGCTCCGCAGTCTTCCCACTCGGCTCCGCGCACTTCGATGTATGTCGAGTAGTCTGCTGGCGCCGGGAAGAGGCCGTGCTCGCCCTTGACGATCCGCGCGAGCACTGCAAGCGCTCTCAGCTGGTCGGTTCGCGACACGAACTCGGGTTCGTACTTGGACTCTCCCTTGCCGCGGTGCGCGTGCGAGACGTTGACGCCGCCGATTGACGGCCACGCGCTGTCCATCGTCCTGTTGATCATGCGCAACAGCGCCGTCTCACGGTGCCAGAGCACAGTCCAGGACGCGTCGTCCGGGATCTTGTTGATCACGCGCGATTTGCGCAGCAACTTGGCGAGGTCGAGACGGTCGTTCGCGAACGCGACGGGGTCCGACGACAGGTCGAAGCGCTGCGCGTACGGACTCCCGATCTCGTCGGTGTCTTCGTCTGTGAGGAAGAACGGCGTGCTGCGCGCCAGCTCTGTCAGCTCCTCGCACTTCGTGCCCGGCACCTCGTCCGGAATCACCGAGTACCCGTACGCGATCGCCGCCTTGTCGTACACGCCGATGGCCGTCATATAGTAGCCGTGGTTCTTCGCCTTCGCGGAGGTTAGGTCCGAGAATATGTTGGTCGGCAAGTAGTCCATGACGGAGGTCGAAATCCCGTGCTTCGCGACGAACGCATCGTCGTCCAGCTGCTCACGCGTGATCATCGACGAGCCGGCGAAGTTGTGGCGTAGGCCGAGCGTGTGGCCGACCTCGTGCATCACAATGTCCGTGAAGTGCTGCCCGATGATCTTGTCCGAGACGTACCCGCGCTCTCCACCTGCGAACATCCCGAGCAGCATGCGGTCACTTCGGTGCTGGTCGTGGTATCCGAGTCCGCACTGGTGGAGGTGGCCAGGGTTCCGCTTCGCCGCGTCGGGCACGCGAAAGTGCGAGCGAGCGGGCGAAGCTGCTGCTGCATGCGCCGTCGGCGGATCCACGGGCGAGAACTGGTCGAATTCGGCGATCGCGTCGTCGAAGAAGCCGTACTCGAAGATGATGTCGCTGTGCAGAATCTCGCCCGAGCGCGGGTCGACCACGGACGGTCCCAGCGCGTACGTCTCGTCCGAGATCATGACCGAGATGCTGTTGAAGCGCAGATCGCCGAGGCGGTAGTCCTTCGGCCAGTCCTTGTCGCCAGGCAGCACGGCTTTCACTGCGTCCTTGAACCCGATCTCGTCAAACGCCGGCTTCCACGCCTCGACACCAGCGGCGAACGCGCGTCGCCAGCGCTTGGGCACCGACGGGTCGATGTGAAACACGACCGGAGATTTCGTCATGTTCGTCTTGGGGTCGATCTCGAGCCGGCGCCGGTTGAGCACAGTCACGGCCGAGTCGATGTAGTGGAACTCGTTCACGGTCTGCTTCGTGATGTTCATCATGTCGGACTCACGCTCGGAGCCGTACAGCGCGTAGTGCGAGCTGAAGTACCCGACCCGGTCATCGGCGATGCGCTGGTTCATGACTTTCTCCGGGAGCAGCCCGATGGCGTACGAGGCGATCACGACGCCGTCTTCGAGCTCGTACTCGACGCGCAGGATCGCGTTGCGCGGGTACGACGTCGTGCCGTCCGGGAGAACCGAGTAGAGATCCGACCAGAGCGTGTTCGTGACGAAGAACCCGCTAGAGAAGAACGGGTACGACGAGATGTAGAACGCGTCGTCCGTCTCGAGCTCGATCGGGACCTGGATGAAGTACCCCGGCCAGTGGGCGCTCTCGAAGACGCCCTTGAGGTCCTCGTTGCCGCGCTTGAGGCGCGCGCGGTGGTTCTCCGACACGAACCGCAGCGACTTCTTGTCGTCCGACATCTCGAAGTGGAACACGTTGTCTGTCGTGTCGAGCAGGATGCTGCCGCGCTCGAGTCCGGCCTTTGGCGGCCCCGAGTGCTTCTCGACCGTCGGGTACACGATGAACGAGCTGTTCCAGAGCTCCTTCGAGAGCACGAACCGCGACTCGCGGTCGGGAGCGAAGTCGAGGGTCAGGAACGTCTTGGCAGCAGGATAGCTCGGCTTCGCGTCCTTGAGATCGACAACCTTCACAAACGAACTCCCCAGCCCTCCATCGTCGCTTGCAGCAGCTGTCGACGCGGGGATCACGTCGCTGTCCTTGGCGTTGTACGTCACGACCGCGATGATGCCCACTGCGAGCGCACCGACGACTGCGAGAACCACGCTGATGATCTTCATCCGCTTCACCGTCCGGAGTGCATGCGCCGAGTGGGCGGCCGCGCCAGTCGACGCTGCGTCGACAGGCTCGGTGGGGATCTCAGGAGCAAAGTCCTCATCTGCGCGCGGGATGTCGATCTCGACCTGGTGGATGCTGTCATCGTGCATCATCTCGCTTGCTTGCTCGCTTGCTCGCGTGCTTGCTCGCTGGCGTGTGCTGCTGCTAGCCCAGCAGCTTGCAGCCGAGGGTCTTGGGTGTGCGCTTCTGCGCGATCCGACTTCTTGGTGTCGTCTACGAAACGGACGCGAAACGGGTCACGAACGTCAGCCGCACTTGAAGGCTTGGACCTGGGCAGCAACGATGGCACTCACATCCACTGGATCATCGCCACCGTCGCCATCGCCAGCAAACGAGCAAGTCTTCAGTTGCGCTAAGAAGTCCTTGCGCCGCTGATTCAGACGCTGCGCCAACTCTGCTTTCGCGCTGCTGGAACGCTGCTGGGGGGAGCAAGCGAGCGCTGACGAGATCCACTTACGGAGCTGGAGATCCACTTGGTGAACCACGGCTCGATCCACTCGCGTCTGATCCTGTGCCTGCGCCGCAAAGTGAAGTAAACACCACGCTCTCAGACAGCCGTATACGCACCGCAACGCTTCCTCTTTCTCACACGAGACATCACACGCACACATACCCGCTGCTGCTGCTCCCGCTCAGCGACCTCAGCGAGACGCCTCGCCTCGACTCGAAACTCATCCGCGGCGTTCACGAGCGCTTCAAGCACCTCCCACACTACATTGCGGTCTCTAAGAGTACTACCTCCGAGCGACAGCACTCTCGAGTTGCGCTCGAACGAGTAGCGCCGTCCGTCGAGAGCTTCGAACGCACTCGCCATCCGCTCGAATGCATGATCCGGTACTCGCTCGAGTCCCGAGCGCGCCGTGTTTCTCTCTCGACAGATCTCCACCGGCGTCTCCACGCTCAGGATCCCGAACCCGCAATTTGCTAGTGGCAAAGTGCATGTTGAGCAGATCGTCAGCTCCAGCTCCAAGACTTGGACCACTGAAGTCGACCACGAACCTTTCGCTGCGAGTCGCGCGAAGCGCTTCCGGAGACTTCGCAGCTGGAAATTGTCGTCCAGAAGCAGCACGAGCCTCCGAGCGCCTGTCAGTTCATCCGAAGTCTCTGGTATGTGCGCTCTCCACTCGCGCACGCGCTCCACCATCGCGATCTGGCAGCGCTTCCACTCTGCAGGCTCGAAGCCGTCCTTGGCGGAGCCGAATGCGCCGAAATCGGCGCGGAAGAGGTCGTCGAACGACAGGCGCTCGACCCGCCAGTCCGCTCCGAGGTCGGAGGCCCCAAGTCGCTCGAGTTCGCGCGCGAGCGAGGTCTTCCCGGCGCCCGGGAGCCCGCAGAGCAGCACGAGCGCAACCATCGCCTCTGGCATGGTTGTCAGATGTTATGAGCACTTTGTTTGTCAGATGTTCAGAATTGACTGATTGTTGATTGATTTCTGGGATTCTAGAGTTTATTGAGCGACAATCAGATTCTCAGATTTAGTTTCAAAAAGACAATCTGAGAATCTGACTGCCTTTCAAGAAACATCAAGCCACAAAGCCAAGCACAGATCGACATGAGCGCTGCCGTGACGCTCGCGAAGGACGTGGTGGCGCTCTTCGGCGGCCTCTGCCTGCTGGTGAACGTGCTGCTTCCCGTCGCGACGCTCGCGCTGCAGCTCGCGGTGTTCGATGCGCCGGAGCTGCTCGGCCGCTGGCGAGCGAGTCGCGCGCAGCAGCAGGAACTCAATCGGCTCATCGAACGACTTGAACGCCTCGAGAGGCAGCGGCGGCGGCGAAAGAAGAAGCGGGTATGCGCGCTCGCGACTACTATGCGCTTGGACATGTTGTATGATGGCGCCTGATGAACGGTGTTACTTGATCTGTCTGCCTGGCGTGAGGTAGGTGCAGCATGACGACTTGGAGCGCGAGGACGCGAAGCAATGTGTGAGACGGCGGCGGTGGCAGAAGTCAGCGGATGACGTCGATGAGGTGGACGCGAAGAGCGCACTGCTGTCACGAGCGGAAATCGCGGCGTCGACCGAGACGGAGGCGAGACAGCAACAGCAGCAACGCCATCGTCTGAGCATCTACTCGACCGTGAAGAAAGCGCCGCGACCGCAGGTTGCGCACGAGACCGAGAGTGACAGGTGACGCGCGAATCGGGCATTAGCGGTGCAGCGTAAACCGTCGGTGCGCGCACAACTCCGCTTTGGAGAACGCGAGAGACGCCAGCGAACGCGTTGGAGGGTCAAGCGGCAGCTTTCTTCTGGCTGCTAGCTGTGGTGTCATCACCAGAACTCATGACATGTTGACTCGTGCAGTGGCCGAGGCGGTTGGTAGCATGGTCGAAGATACCCCTTGAATCAGGAGGAGGGGCAGCGATTTCTCAACGTTGGAGCAGCGAGACAGCACGAGAACAAGCGAGCTGACGTGATGCGGCGCTGGATGACCGCCTCGAGCGAGTGTTGAGAGCGAGAGCAGAAAGATCCGGCGCGTGAGTCTCCGGGAGTCACTAGTCCATTGCAAGTCGGTATCCTCGTCCAGGTGCACAACTGGCAGGAGAAGTTGGCGAAGATCGCAGCAACGAAGGAAAAAGTGTCGATACGCGTGTATCGTGTATGTTTGCACACCAGTTAACCATATAAAGCTGCACGCACGCACAGTGTGAAGAGATCGCCAGCATGAAGGAAGAAACAAGCGAGCGAGCCGGACGCACAGTGACAGCGCGAGAAGCTCCAGCACGACATGACCGGATCTCTGACTTTTGTTGCGGTGCTGCACCCCCTTTTGACTTGCTTTCAGTAAGCGGTCTGGCAGAAAGTCAATAGTGAAGAAAAGCAGGCACAGATGGGTGACCCTCGCTTTCTTCACTATCTCCAATCAGCAGTGCTAAAAAATCAACACACAGCACGAGCCGAAGAACGCGAACAGACAAAGCGCCGAAGCGGCCGCCGTCCTTCCGCGCACTCGTCCGCCCGCGCCTGATTTCTGTCTGGCGTCCTCCAGGCAGCTCACTCACTCAGCCGCTCACTCAGCCGCTTGCTCTCGCGGCCACGTGCGCGCGAGGGCCGCCGCCGCGCCAGGAGCGATGGACGTCACGCAGGTGCCGCACACGTTCGTGCGCACCGTCAAGGCGCAGGATCTCTGCTTCAACCAGGTGGACGACGTGCTGGAGCGCGTGCGCGCGGACGGCACGCCGGCGTGGGTCATCTTGGGGTTCGCGGTGCGTTCATTGCGCGTAGTAGTACGGCTGGCAATGCTGAAGTGATGCTGACACTCGGGTGGATCTTGGATGTGGCGCACAGGACCCGCGCGAGAGCCGCAACACGATGAAGCCGATCGCCACGGGCGTCGACAGCCTCGCGGACCAGTCCAAGTGGCCGCCGGAGCTCTTCGCACCCAACACGCTCTGCTACGGGCTCGTGCGCGTGCGCTTTGACGACGACGACACGTTCCCGCCGAGCTTCGTGTCCTTCTGCTGGAAAGGCCGCAGCCTGCCGATCTACCTGCGCACAAAGTACACCGAGTTCAACCACGTCATCCGGGTGAGCAGGCTGGGGACGAAGGCTCTGGGAAGTAGGAGCAGGAGGAGAACTGACGAACGAGCTGCGTGTGTCTGTGCACCCAGAAACACTTGGCAGCGACTTCACACGTGACGCTGCAGAGTCCGGAGGAGCTCATGTACGTGCGCGGCACACTGTTGAGACTTCTGTGAGTCGACTAGCGTCTAATGATGTGTACCTGCGATCTTCGCGGTTGAAAGTGAGGGAAGCATGCTGCGCCAGCCGCTGCATCGGCGGCCGCGCTGCTCATCGCGGCGGAACATCTCGAACGAGATCGAGTTCGCCTCGGAAGTCGCGCAAACGGTGCAGGACATCCGGTCCGACCGCGTGCCGCTGAACTGGGTCGTGTGCGGCTACGAGACGCTCGAGAACGAGCGATCCACGCAGCGGCTCGTCGTCATCGAAAAGGGCATGGTACGTGTTCGGGAATCATGTGGCTTGACTCGCTTGTGACGATCACTGTATTCACCACGAGTCCGGCGTTGCGAGCAGAGTGGGCTCTACGCGCTGAAGGGCATCGGCGGGATCACGTCTGTGCTGCAAGAAGGCAGCACCATGTACATCTACCTTCGCGTGGACTTCCCGCTGCACCGAGGCACCGACAGGCTCGTGTCCAAGTTCGTGCTAGTGACGTGGCAGGGAAGCGAATTCGGATCGAACGGATTCAACTCGGACGACGAGGCGGACCTGTGGAACACGCCGCTGTCGAGTCCGTACCACGACGCGCCACCAAGCTCCAACTCCCGAGACTCGTTCACCTCGTCGAGCTCGAAGATCCAGCGTGCACTGACAGCGCACGTGCTCAGCACAGAGATCTCTCGCGTGTTCCCGCACCACGTACGCTTCTGCTCTTATTGTACGGAACTGCTGCTGCTTCGCCCGAGAGTTGCTGACGACGGCGTTCTTGCTCGCTCCAGGTCCACTTCTTCGCGAGCAGCCTCTCGGAGATATCGGAAGAATCGATTCGAGAGCGAGTGCGCCGCTCAGTAGACAACGACTGCATGCTGCTTCGTGTGGTATGTCTGCCTGTATCGCTATTGCATTCAATTGTAGCGGACTCACAGCGAGTGGTTGCTTCTCGTTGCACAGGTTTGCATCCAAGCATCCGGCGACTCGCAGCCACCAGTGTGCCTCGACATCCCGTTCGACTCGAATGTGGATCTGCTACGGAAGGAGATCGCCGCGAACATCGGCATTCCTGTGAGCCGCCAGCGCATCGTGTGGATCCGGCAGATGGACGAGTTCAAGAACGGTTCGTGCGGGAAGGTGTCGCGAAGAGTGTGGTGCAAGTCTAATGCCGCGTGTGTGCTCAGAGCCCAGCCAGAACTCGAAGGCGATCATGCTCGAGAATGGAGACGCTGGCTTGCGGAAGGACATCGGACTGAACCATGGCGACAAAATCCACGTGGACGACAAGGAGTACGGGGAGAGCTCTGTGCTGGCGAAGCTGTACGACCAGATCAACTCGGGAACTGCTGCGGTCAGTCTATCGGCTGAACGACGACACGAGGTGCAGCGGGGTGTAGAGGCGCGCGAAGCCGAGCTGCAGAAGATCTTGTCCGTGACAAACTACTTGATCCGCCGCAAAGCCAGCAAGGACTTGCGTCCCACTCCTCCCCTGCAAGACATCATCGCGGCGGCGAAAGCCCGAAACAGCCGAGCAGAACAGCAGCCTCCTGCTGCTCCGACTGTGGAGCAAGAGCGCGAAGCTCCGAGCTCCCCGACAACCATCGCTGCTGCAGCGGAAGAGCTGACGCAGGAGGTGTTGTCGCTGGAGGAGCAAGCGCGCGTCCTCGAGTCGCAGAACCAGTACCTGGAGATTCCGTACGAGAGCATTCGCATCCTCGGCGGCAAGGACAACGAGTTGGGCTGCGGGAAGTGCGCCACCGTGTATCGCGGTGTGTGGATGAGTCGGAACGGCGCTGCTGAGGTGCGTCTTGGCGATGTTGGTTGTCTGGAGCTGGAGCTGCGAGTCAAGTGTGTTTGCTAACTGCGTTGGTCTGTGATCTCGCGATCAGGTTGCGGTGAAATCCTTCCGCTACGTCCGCCTCACTGACAAGATCCTTGGGGACTACACGCAAGAGGTTGCGATGTTGCGAAAGCTGAAGCACCCGAACATCGTGCTGTTCATCGGAGCTTGTACGAATCCGAAGCTGCTGATACTGACTGAGTACTGCTCGCGAAAGAGGTGCGCCTTGCGGTGTCGATGTTGACACGATGGTGGTGACTCTCGTGTGTGGTTTTGACGTTCTGTGGGACTCGGGTTCCCTTTCGTTCAGTCTGTTTGAAGTCATCCACAGCAACAACTTCCAAACGATCCCGTGGCAGGTGCGTTCGTCGCAATGGGCTGGGCGGATGTGCGAGTGTTATTGGAGTGCTAACCGCTCTGTTCTGACTGACACCAGTTCAAAGTCCGAATGATGCTGGACGCGGCGCGAGGGATCCAGTACCTCCACTCGAAGCGCATCATCCACCGCGACATCAAAGTGAGTGCTGTGACAGTGTTGTGATGCGAGTCATGAGCGGGCGCTGGGCGGACATTGACGGAATCCTGCGTGCTATCACCACGATGCGATCTCTCCAGTCGCACAACTTCCTGGTCGACGACGACTGGCGCGTGAAGGTGGCGGACTTTGGGATCAGCAAAGTGCTCGACAACGACACCGCGTTCACGCAGTGCGGCACGACAGGATGGTGCGTCTGGGTACTCTCACCATCACGGCTCGCTGGTGGTGGGTCTGCTGACATGTGTTCACCTCGTGACTCTTGCAGGGTCGCACCTGAGGTGTTGCTGGATGAAGATCTCGGGTACACGTTCAAAGCGGACAACTGGAGGTGAGTACTCTGCTGGCGTGTGTCGATTGCATCGCTGGTTGCTCACTGCGACGTGCTTCCCTCTCGCTCTCGCTGCAGCTTCGCCGTCGTGATGTGGGAGATGATCGCCGGCGGGCTCCAGAACCCGTTCATCGGCATGGCCCCGATCAAGTTCTATAACCAGACGATCCACTCGGGCACTCGGCCGCCGATCCCGGACGGCGTCGACCCGGAGTACGCGGCTCTGATCAACGAGTGCTGGCGCTCGAACGCGGAGGACAGGCCGACGTTCGACCACATCGTGGGCCGCCTCGAGAGCATCCTGCTGGCGCTCGGCGCGAGCATCGAGCTGCCTCCGGCGTTCCAGGGCGGCTACCACCAGGGGCTGCACGCCACCACCGGCACCGCCTAATCCTTTCTCCCCCCATGTACGCTGAGCACAGTTGATTGCCACCACCTTCTCCTTGGTCGTTAGCGTCGTCTTCTTGTTGCGTTTACACTGCCGCTCCCAAAGACAACGCGCATACATACACGCGCGCGCGCCTTAGGTGTAGTAGAGCTCGAGGCCCATGCCGTCGTGGATCTCGTAGTCCTCGAGCGTGATGTGGTCCTTGTAGATGGTGTACCACTTCTGGATGCGGATCTTCTCCGGGCGCGTGCCGACCTGCGCGGCCACGAGCTTCTTGAGGTCGCCGACCGTGTCGTCCTCGTTGCACTTGACGCGGATCTTCTTGCCGAGGCGGTCGTTGAGCACCACTTCGATCATCTCGCTACGCTTCTTGGCGTCGGTGTCTTGCTGGGTGTATGGAGCGTGAGTTCTCGGCAAGTCAGCGAAAATTGCAGCCGGTCCTTGTATTCGAGAGCAGCCTTGTATTCAGGTGCACGTTCCTTGTATTCGAGAGTTGTCTTGTATTCAGGTGCGCGATCGGGTCTTGCAAGATGGACGAGCTCGTGTGGCGCTTCCTGGTCGACGACCTCGCGCTCGACCTCTGCTTCGAGGTGCGCGAGTTGCGTTCGCGCGTGTTGCTAACCGACCATCACTCTTATCTCAGCCTTTCGATTCGGCTGTGCACCCAGATGCACCAGCGCGTCAAAGTGGACGGCATGAGCATCGACGAACTCTACGACGTCGAGCCCGTCGCTCGCAAGCGTGCGTCGCGCTCGCTCGTTCGGTGCTGCGAGAGATCCTTATTTGCCGCTTCGGTATGCTGATCCATGTTGCTGTGCGTGGCTCTACTCAGCGGAGCCTCCAGCGGCCAAGACACCGAGTCTCGACGTCTCGTGCTCGCGCTGCCAGCGAGAGGTTCGTATCCTTGTCGGCGGTCGCGATCTCATGCTACAAAGAAGCAGAATCTGACGAGTTGGACAGGTACACGCGACGCGATACGCGAAGCACCTCGATAAGTGCATCAACGGGAACCGCCGCCAAGCTGCGAGCGGCCAGCGCTCGTAGAGCGGAGCAGAACATCGAGGCGACTACAAACGACGTGCAAGGGCGGCAGGCGACGCGTGTTACATACTCAGGAGAAGGGCGAGCCCATCGGCATGCAGCTGCTCAGAAGCTCGGCAAGTCCTGGTCAGAGAACAGATCGTCGTCAACCTCCGAGTCGAGCGGTCGGTGAGACGACTCCAGCGCACTGTGCTCACCCTCGAGCTCCCACTCTGACGGCTCTCTGTCGTCTCCGCCGTCGGCTTCTCCCTGTTCATCTGCATCCGCGCCGCCGGTGTTTGCGAGATCCGAGTCTCCAGCTACGTAGTTCGCATCTTCGCCTTCCGCGCTGTTGTCGCCATCGCCGGTTTCGAACGGCGTATCGACCTCGTACGGCCAGCCCTCCGGCGGCGTCCACGTGCTCTCCCCAGTCTCGTGGTTGAACCAGAAGTAGTGGTTCGTGTTCGGATCGAAGCCTTTTTCCCAGTCGCCGAACATCTCGGCGGCTTCGTCGTCGGCGTCCTCGCCCTCTGAGAGCGGATTCGCGTCCTCCTGCACCTCCTGCTCGACAGGTTCGGCGTCATCATCTCCAACAGCTTCACCGTCGTGGTTCTCAGGGTCGGATCCGGTCTGCTCTTCAGGTTCTTCGCAGCTAACTTGCTCAGCACCCGGTTCCCGGTCGTCGGGAGCCTCCGCGACATCGAACGGAGCGTCAGTCTCGAATCCGTCAGACTGGGTCTCGTCAGCGCGCTCTTCCTCGTCTTGGAGAGCAGTGCCAACAACAGTAACACCTTCGTTGCCGTCATCGTCGAGAGCGTCGAGGGCGGAAGGCTCGGTTGTCAACCAGGCGTCGTCGTCGGTGACGCCTGTATCGTTCTCCGCTCCGTCCTCGATCGCAGCATCCTCTGTCGCTTCTTCGGTCGCTAGCCACTCGTCTTCGTGTAGCTCGTCTTCCATAGCATCTTCGATCACTTCGGTAGCGGCTAAGAGATCGCCGAGGTCATCGGACTCGGTGAGCGTGGCGTCTGCTGGCGTCTCGCCCTCGTCGGCCAGTGCTGTATGGTCCTCGTTGTGTTGGAGATCGGCGGTGATGTCAGTCGAGACGACATACTCGGCCGCCGTCGGAGAGTATGTGGGTGCCGGCGGTTGAGATGGCGTCACGCTGACATCCTCGAAGTCCAGAGGCGGCGCGGCGGAGTGGTTGTCAATGGCTGTGGCGGCGTCATCGTCGAAGACAGTCGTGCTTGACGAGAGGAAGTCGAACTCGTCGTCGATGTCATCAGAAGCAGTCTCGTTGTTCGGTGGCGGTGGAGATTGTTGTCCCACCGTCACGGACGCTGGCGTTGGCGTCTCTGGTACCTTGGTTGAGGACTCCGGAGGTGACCATGGATCGTCTTCACTGAGATTGGAAGCGCTCGCTTCGTCGTGTGCGTTCACGCGACCATGTTCTGAGACGTCAATGTCAAACGTGCTGCTGGTCGATCCCGTACGCGACGGCGTCGTCGTTGGTGGCGCTTCGCGCTCTTGCTCGATCCCCTTTGATGCACTACTGTCGTCTCTTTGGTCCGGTGCTTCATCCGCCACACTGCCGCCGTCGGAGACAGGCTCGAGGATACCGTGCAGATCGTTTGCTCGAAGCGAACGGCAACATGCGCAGACCGCCTCCGAGCCGGGGGCGTGCGTCTCGAGCTTCTGCAGCAGCTGCCGCATGCCTCTCTTCACAGCCCCTAGGCGCTCGAACTTCTCCGCGCACTCGGCTCTCTTGGTGTGCTCGGTGTACTCCCGAATCTTGGCGTACAGCTCGTGGCTCTCTCGTTCGTCGAGGATGTCGAGCGCTTCGAGACTGCTCCGGTACCCGGCCAGCTTCTTCGCGTCCGCCATCTCCCTCTCGCTCATCGCGAGCAAGACATTCAGCGCCGTGAGCGCCGTCGAGAGCTCCTCGTCCGCGTGGTTGAGGAAGTCCGTCACGGCCAGATCCTGGAGGAAGATGCTGCTCTCCTTCCCAGGCTTGCTGTCCGGCTTGTGTGGCGACGAAGGCGCCTTCGAGACAGGGGACGCTGGCTGCGAGCGCGACAACACCGTGTCGGCGGAGTCGGCGATCGTGAGCGGCGGAACTTGGCCGTCCAGATCCACTTGGTTGGCTCTCTCCGCGCTGCTTCGCGACGGACTCGCGCTGCTGCTTGGCAGCGGCTCGATCCGGAACGCGACCACCTCTTGGTTCCCCTGTTCTGGCGAGCGGGGCATCGGACTCGTGGTCGGCTCGGCAGGACACGTCTCATGCTTCGTATGGATAGCAGCCACCTTGGTCGCCCCCGTGGAGCTCAAGCGCTTCGACGCGCTCGTTGTCGGGCGCCTCTGCGCCTTCTCCTGCGCCAGCAGCAGTCGCTCCGCGACGCTCATGTTCACATCGAACATCGGACGCGACTTGCGTTTCTGCTCCTGCGAGAGCAGGCGCGTGTCCACCGGCTGGTGCTTCGGTGCGCTCAGCTCGCTCGCACGGCGTCGCTGCTGCTTCACCACGCTCGGGTGCGCGGGCGGCGCCTTCTTCACCGTCTTCTTCGAACTCGGCGGCGGCAGCGGCGGGCCGAACGCGTACGCAGACGCCTTGAGCTTCGGTGGCGACGGCAGCGCTTTCTCGCGCGACCGGTACCCGACGGCGCGACTGCGCAGCTCGTCCTTCTGGCGCTGCTGCTGCTTGTTGAGCGGTCTCTTGGGCGGGCGGGTGTCCGAGTGTGCGGTGTCCCAGTCGCCGGTGCCGCTGGTCCCCCACTGCTCGTCATCGTCGTCGGTGCTGTCGCCGCCTCTGTTCTTGGTCGGCGCCTGGGCGTCCTGGAGACACTGCACCAGTTCGCACGCGTGGGTGGTCCAGAGCTCCTTGAAGGCCGGGAACATGCCGTCCACGTCGAAGAGCGCTCGGCCGCGCGCGGCAGCGGCTTGTGTCACTTGCGCTGCCCCGGAGGACTTGCTCTTCTTCTCCTTCGAGCTTAGACTCGCGCACGCGACGGACCCGAGCGAGAGCAGCATGGGCATCAGGTTGAGGATGTACACGATGTTCTTGCGCTTCTGGCGCTCGTCGGTGGCCACAACCGGGTTCCCGTCCAGGTCCAAGTGCGTGACCATCTTGTTGAGCGACAAGGGTCGCAGCGTCGAGCTGCTCGCGATGAAGTTGTGCGCCACGTTGAGCATCTGCAGCTGCGCGAGGTGCTCGATGTTCTTGACGGCCTTGAGCGCGTTATGCGACGCGTTGAGCGCCCTGAGCTCGAACACGTGGCCGAGGCCCTGGACCGACCGCAAGCGGTTGTGCGCGAGGTCCAGAACCTGGAGCTTGGGGAACCCCGCGAGGTCTGCGTCGGCGATGCTCGTGAGTCGGTTCTTCGACACGTCCAGCACCTTCGCGCACGGACAGCGGCACTGCAAGGTGGTAGGCACGCGAATGGGGGAGTCAGCTAGCGGTATGCGGACGAGGTTGAGAGAGAGAGATAGAGATAGAGAGAGAGCAACGTACCTCTCGGAGCAGCGCGAGGCTTGAGATGGCGTTGCCCGAGAGCGTGAGTGCGACCAGGTTGCGGAACGGGAGGCCGCCCGGGAAGTCCTTGAGCAGCACGCCGCGCCTGAAGCCCGAGTGGAGAGCGCTTGCCACCGACCGCGGCTTCCCGTCCACGGTCACGTCCGCGACAGTCGAGTCCACGCGCTCGTCGCTGCCAACAGCGTCGTCGTCGTCGTCGTCGTCGTCGTCGTCGCTCGTCACCTGCGGCCCTTGACGGCTCAGATCGCCACTGCCAACTCGGTCAAGAGATCGGCTCCCCTGTCGACGAGCGCCGCCGTCTGCGGCGTCGTCGTTCGCTCGGTAGATGAGCGACGTCAGATCCTTGTCCTTGCTGCTGCAAGCGTCCGCGAGGGACCCACTTGCGTTTCGGAACGAGTGCGCGAAGTCTCCTTCGCCGTCCGAGAGCTCGACGACCTCGCTCGCGAACGTGCCCGAGTCCACGCGGCGTACCTGCCCCGAGTGTCGTGAGCTTTCGTTGAGAGTCGTGTCGTTGTCTCGCGGCATCGACTTGGTGCGTGTCTCCTCCTCCTCCTCTGCGAACTGGCCGTGGAGTCCCGACGTGTCGCCGTCTCCACTGCTCCCAGACTCGTCCACCTCATCGTCGTCTATGACGATGTCGTCGTCTCTCCACCGCGGCGACTCCGAGACGGTCAAGTTCGCCCCAGAAGCTGTAGCTGGCGCTCTCTTCCGCTCAGCGTCGTCGCCACCTCTGGAGCTCGAGAGAGACGCTGGTGCCGGTGGTGGCGGCGGGTGGCGAGCGTTCTCCGCGTGGTCGCTGCTGCACACCGAGAACGACGAGGTGGACGAGTGGACGCTCGCCCGGTCCGGCGAGCTAGCACCTCGTGCCGAATCAACTGAGTTGCTGGACGGTGTCGGTCCTCTCGTCGTATCGATTGGACTCTCGTGGAGCTCGCGCGACGCGGACGTGCTGATCTGAACGCTTCGCGGAGCGGCTGCTCTCGCGTCAAGATTCGCAGGCGGTACAGCTATGGGGTGCGGCAGTGGAAGCGGCGGAGGCGGCGACGCCGGTGGCTTGAACTCTGTTGTCAGCTTCGCCTGAGCGTTCGTGCCGTGGTCTGCTGAGCCGCTGCTGGACACGGGAGACAGCTGCATCGGCGGCGTCGGCTGTGGTGGAGAGAGCATCGTTGCGGCAGCATGCGCAGCAGTCCCACCTGTCGGCTCCGATGCGACTGGGACGCCGCCGCCGCTTCCGTTCTTCATCGTCGAGATCTGAACGCTCGGCGCGGCTGCTGCTGCTGCTGTCGTTGGCGGGAGCTGCTGAGACTGGGACCGATGCATCGCCGCGGATGCGGCAACAGCCTCTGGAGCGCGAGTGTGCTCCACGTACTCGCTCTTCGCCTTCGCGAGCTGTCCGAGCGTCGCGTGGCGCACCTGCACGAGCGCTTCCCACGGCGGACACGCAGCTTTCTTGGACGGCGACGCCGACGAGCACTTGGCGAGCAGCAGGTTCTCGAGGTTCACGGCGCTCTTCTGGAGGCTGTCGCTCGAGTGCGTGTGCTGCTGCATGAGCGCCTTGAGCTCCTTCCTGCTCGGCTCGGCACCCGTGAGCAGCTTGAGCACGGCCTTGAACTCGTCCTCGTCAATGCCGCCCGCTGTGTTCCGGTCGATCTGCGCCAGCGCTGCGCGGATCTCCACGCGCTTGTCCTCGCGCTTGAGGATCTCCGTGTACTGCGCGAGCTCCTGGAGCACGCCCGCCGAGATCTCGTTCCCCTTGACGTTCACGTGCGTGACGTAGCGCGTGTACTCGGGCACCGACGGGATGATCGGGAGTTTGGTCTTCGGGTCGAGCTTGAGTGGCGACTTGGCGGCGATGACCTGGAGCCGCAGCACTTCGAGCAGCGCCTTTGCTCCCTGCAGCAGCCTCAGCACCAGGCGAGCGTGAGGAACGGGAGGACACCGCAGCCGCAGCATTGGAGGAGCGGAAGCCATGCAGTGCATACGTCGTCGGTGATGCGGTTGTCGCGGAGATCGAGGTACGAGATCATGGGCATCTCCACGAGCGTCTCCGCGAGCGCCACGAGCTGCGGGTCCGTGATGTCCTCTTGCCGGAAGTCCACCACGTGCAGCTCCTTCTGGCACGAGATAGCTTTGTACACGCTCTGCGGTGCCAAGTGACGAGCAAGTGAGAGCACGTGAGCACGTGTGAGCTATCTCTCTACCTATCTCTCTCTCTCTCTCTGCGGCGACGACTCGCCTTCTCCAAGCACGACGGCGTCTCCACGTGCCTCCGCTCCGCGTGGCGAGCGTACACATCGCGGAACCTGCAGGCAAATGAGTCAGCGACACCCACACTCAGAAGTACAGGAGGACGGCGCTCTGCAGGCGCACTTCTTGATGTCTTGGAGCGCCGGCGAGCGCAGCTCCTGGATCTTCCTGCGCTTGTGGAAGATGCCGCTCAGCATCGCGCTCGTTCGCTCGTTCGAGACTGGAGCTCACCAGGCGATTCTCCGTTTCACAGCGGCGCCGCCTATATGAAGGCATCGCAGTGCCAGACTCGCAATGCCGCACGCCGGAGACGCCCAGGACGCGCCCCAGTCGCGGCATGCTGGCGCAGATGAGAACGACAAGGACGCGAGCACCTTCCAGCTCAAACCGACGTACGGTGGGAGCCTTGAGTCCACTCAGCTCTCACGGTGTTCGCTGCTCTCGCCAACGCTGCTCTGCTGCTCTGCTGCTCTGCTGCTCTGCTGCTCTGCTGCTCTGCTGTCCACCCGCCAGGTACGCGGTCGGCTTCCGGGCGTGCGGCCGCAACGTCGTCGACTTCCTCTCGGAGTCGGTTGTCGTGTACCCTGCAGCGCACCACGTGGTGCTCGTCAACACGGAGACGAACACGATGGAGTTCCTGCACCACACGCGGAGCGTGCGGTCGGTCCAGTGCTTCGCCCTCTCGCCGAACCGGGAGCTCCTCGCCGTCGCCGAGATCCACCACACGAACGCATCTTCGCTGCCGCAAGGCGCCGCCGCCGCCGTGCCCCCGTCGCCTGCTAAGACCGCGTCCTCGCTGGCGATCAGCGCCGCGCACCTGCACGAGCAGCACCAGCAGCACGTGCTCTGCATCTACAAGACCGCGTCGCGGAGCCGCGTGCGCGCGATCACGCTGCCGCACAACAGCAGCATCGTGTCGTGCAGCTTCTCGGCGTGCAACAAGTTCCTCGCGCTGCTCGAGGACGCGCCGACGCACAACGTCACGTACTGGAAGGTGAGCAACGCGAAGCTCGTGGCGTCGTGCAAGTGCCCGAGCCGCGGCGCGCGCATCCACATCAGCCCGAGCAGCGCGAGCTTCCTGTCCGTGTCCGGGCCGGCGGTGCTCAAGTACTGGGTCTGGACGCCCACGAGCGAGTTCAAGATCGGCAACTTCCTGCCGCCGCTGCGCGAGCAGGACCACTTCGCGGACCACGTCTGGGCGAAGGAGCACATGGTCGCGCTCTCGGAGAAGGGCGCGCTGCTCTGCTTCCGCGTCGCGGCGGACGGCGCGAGCGCCGACCTCGTGCACTCGTACCGCTGCCACCACCTCTCGTTCGTGCGCATGGAGTGCATCACGGTGCACGCCAAGGGCTTCGTCGTGGGCGGCTCGGCGGGCTTCTTCAGCCTCTACGAGAGCTCGGTGCGTGCGTGTGTGCGTGCGTGCAGCCACCAGCGGTGCGGTGGTGGGGGACGACCTGAAGAGACTGATGATGCTGGTGCTGCAGGACGACCCGAGGGACCCGTTCGCGCTCGTGCGCAGCGTGTCGGTGGGCGACGTCGCGTTCGAGAGCGTCGCCGTGTCGCCGAGCATCGAGACGATCGTCGTGTGCACCAAGAGCCAGGAGCTGCTCACGTTCGCGATGAGCGCGGTCGACACGGTGCAGGAAGACCGCGTGGACTACCGCGAGTTCGCGCGCCACGTACGTAAGCGCACGTCGGATGCTACAGCATGCTCCTCACCTCCCTCACGCTCGTCGCAAGCAGGGCTACCAGGTCGGCGGCATCGTCCAGATCGACACGTGCGTCCAGCGCCCGATCGTCGCGTCCTGCGGCGCGGACAAGTCCGTCCGCGTCTGGAACTGCGAGCTCCGGCAGTACGAGGTGCTGCACCAGTGCCCGGACGAGCCGCAGGCGCTCGGGCTGCACCCGAGCGGCTTCCAGGTCGCCGTGGCGTTCAAGGAGCGCGTGCGCGTGTTCAACGTGCTCGTCGAGAGCCTCAAGCAGGTGCGCGAGCTGCCGGTGAAGGCGTGTCGCGCGGTGCGCTACGCGCGCGGCGGCCACGTGTTCGCGTGCGCGGCGGGGCTGACGGTGCTCGTCTTCCGGAGCTACACGGTACGTCGTGGTGGTGGGGCGATGGCGTGTCCTGGGTATGGGATGGAGGGGCTCACATCCGCGCAGTTCGACCTCGTGCACACGTTCTCAGGCCACATCGGCGCCGTGCGCTGCCTCGCGTGGAGCAGCGACGACGCGGTCCTGGTCTCCGCCGCGCACGACGGCGCGGTGTACCGCTGGAGCTTGGCCACGGGCGGGCGGGCGGACGGCGAGGCGCAGCAGCACGTGGCGAAGCAGTGCCAGTACACGGCGCTCGTGGTCGACGAGCGGGACCCGAAGGTCGCGGTCGCCGCCGGCAGCGACGGCAAAGTGCGCGAGCTCGTGGGCGGCGAGGAGGCGACCGTCGTGGACCTGGCGCCGGGCGTGTGCGTCACGGCGCTGGCGCTCGCGAAGGACGGCAGGCGGCTCTTCGCCGGCACGAACGTCGGCAGCCTCCTCGTGTACGCGTGGCCGCTGAGCGCCAAGAGCGTCGTCGAGAGCTTCGCGCACGCCGGTGCGGTCTCGCACGTGAGCGTCACGGAGGACAACGAGAGCGTCGTCTCGAGCTCCGAGGACGGCGCGATCTGCGTGTTCCGCGTGGGGCGGAGCGGCGCCGCGGGGGAGAGCACCGCGTCGCCGTCGTCGTCGGATGCCCCAGCTGAGAGCAGCAGCTCTACGGCGACGCTGTCGACCGAGCTGCTCAAGCAGCAGGAGAAGAAGCGCGCGCTGGCCGCGTTCGCTGACGCGGTGCTCGTTGCGCGCGACGACCTGGAGGAGCGCCACGCGGCGCTCGCGGCGCTGCGCCAGCACTTCGAGCAGGTGCAAGCCGACGTCGAGTTCGCGCTGCACCGCAAGGAGAACGAGTGGGTCGAGCGCCTGCGGCTCGTGAAGGAGGAGTGCGAGGCGCTCGTGGTGCAGGAGCGCGTGCGCTACGAGGAGCTCGAGGCGCGGCACCAGCTCGCGGCGCGCAAGCACGGCGAGGAGCTCGCGCACAAGGCCGCGAGCCACGCGACGCTCACGCAGGAGCTCGAGAACCAGTACGAGCGCAAGCTCGCGCAGGAGGTCGCGCGCTTCGACGCGCTCGCTGAGACGCTCGAGCAGACGCGGCAGCGGTGCGCGGCGCTGCTCGAGACGCAGGACGTGCAGCACCGCGGCGCGCTGCACGGCGAGCGCAAGGCCGCGTACGCGCGCACGAAGGAGCAGAACGACGTCATCCGGCGGCTCCACGACGACCTCGCGTACAACCACGTCAAGTTCGAGGAGGTGCTGCAGCAGGAGGAGTCCGAGTACGAGCAGGAGCTGCGGACGCTGCGCGCGGCGTACGAGGCGCAGCTCGCGGCCGAGCGCCAGAACACCGCGGTGAAGCAGGGCCAGGTGAGCGCGACGGCCACGAAGCTCGAGGCGCTCAAGAAGAAGCTCCAGGAGCTCAAGGCGGCGTCCCACGCGCGCGACGTGCTCTTCGCGACCGAGCGCGCCAAGCTCGCCAAGCTCGAGGCCACGCTCGCGCACTACGAGCAGCACTTTGAGACGTGCGCGCTCGCGCTCGCCGATAAGGACAGGGCACTCCAGGGACTCGCATCCTCGAACCGCGTGCTCGAGAGCTTCCGGTCGGTGCTGCACCACCGCGTGGACGGGCTCGAGGCGGCCAAGGCGCCGATGCAGCAGCATGTGCGCGTGCTCGAGACGCACATCGCCGAGATGCAGACCGAGCTCTGCGACGAGTTCAAGGCCAAGGCTGCGAGCGCCAAGGACGGCGAGAGCAAGGACGCCAAGATCAAGATGCTGCTCCAGGAGGTCAAGATGCTGCGCCAGAGCACGCGGCAGAAGGAGTACGCGGCCAGCGAGATGACGCGCGAGCTCACGCGGCTCGCGCAGATCACGAACCTCAAGGACATGGAGGCGGCGGTCAAGGACGCGTACAAGACGCTCGTCATCGGCGAGCACGTGCACAAGAAGCCGCCACGCGCGCTGCTTGGTCCGCCCGCGGGTGCCGACGAGAGCCGTAGCGCTGCTGACAGCAGCAGCTCTCCTGCGAAGCGAGGATCCGGTGGCGGACGAGCGTCCACAGCGCCGTCCCCGAGCAAAGGCAGCAGCAAGGCTTCCAACAGAGTCGGAGATCAGCCGCAGCAGACTCGAGGGAGTACCAACAGCAGCAGCAGCAGCGCGACGGACGAAGCCCTCGGCTACGACTGCAAGCAAGCGGTCGACGAGTCCGTGAAGCAGGTGGAGTACATGAGCCGCACGATCCAGACGCTCCGGAACGCGCTCGAGAACACCAAGCTCAAGGCCGACCGGATCCGCCGCGACTCGGTCGCCGAAGGGAGCGCTCTCATCGACGAGTGCAACAAGCTCCGCAAAGAGAACAAGCGGCTGCTCTTCAAGGTCCGCGAGCTCGAGCAGGTGGTTGGATCGTCGTCCAGTGGCGGCGGCCTCAGATCGCCTCCGCCTTTGAGCACTGGCGCTACTGCGAAAGCGTTGCAAGCCAGTGTCTCGAGTCCCGAGATCCGCACACCTGAGCAGCTTGCGCCAGAGAGCGAAGCTGTTCCCGAGTCGAGAGGTGGCAGCAGCACTCCCACTGCAAAGCTGCTGCTGCCACTCTCCACCACTCCGTTGTCCAAACAACAACAACAGCAACACCGCCGTAAGCAGACCGGGAATTCTCCGCTGCCGACCAGCACCAACCCCTCGCCTTCGTCCTCGCTCAGCTCCAGACACGGCGGGAACGGGAACAACATGCTGCCGTTCGCGCGCCTCGAACTCGAGCGCGAGAAGCGCAGTGGCCGCAGTCCGAAAGCCGACGACATGGCGCAGCTCGTGGAGCGCCAGCGGAAGGAGATCCAGCGTCTACAGAGTCAGGTGCAGCTCCTGCTGGCGGACGAGGGCTCGAGCGGTTCGTTTTGCGTGTTTTGGATTGGAATGCATGAGAGCCCAGGCACGGATGAGCCGGTAACATGCATAGCTGACTTGTGTGGATGTGATGCAGAGCCGCCGAACAACAGCAGCAACAACATCACGGCTCGCGAGCCGCAACTCGGATCTCTACAGCACCCCCGAGACGTCCCGCACTCGGCGGACTTTGTCGCGAGGACATCTTCGGCGTCAACATCGCGCCACGTGAGCGCTCTCCGACCGATCCACGTGCACGTCGCTTCGAATCCGCTGCACTCGTCGTTCGTTCTCACGCCGGGAGAGCAGCAACAGCACCAGCACCAGCAGCAACAAGTTCTGCCTCGAGGAGCCCGAGGAACAGGAACGGGAACATCATCACCTCAGCAGCAGCTGAAAGAGGTTGGCTATGACGACGACGGATAAGCAAATCAAGAGCCACAAGCAACCAACGCCCAGAAGCGGTCTCAGCAGAGTGTACGAGTTGAACACTTCGTGATCGAGGACTGTCCAGCGTCGTCAGCACGTCAATCACCGTCATAGTTGAGATGGAGAACGCCGACATCGAACTCAGGAAGAGAAGCGCCGTGCGGCACCACAACTTTGGAGCCATAACGAGGCAGATCACAGCGACCAAGCGAGGGAAACAACATCATTCCATACGCTACCAAGGAGAGCCATCGCGCGATGCCGGAGAGCGAGACAAAGCGAGAGCGAGCGAGTCGCTACGCCACTGTGCGAAGGATAGACCAACTTGGATGGATGGCTGCGCCCATTTGCATGTTTCGGAGCGAGCAAGTGAGTGAGTGCTCCA
>JAASGA010000700.1:0-14126 GCA_023334105.1 Globisporangium nodosum
CATGGGCAAGTGCGTGTCACTCGCGCTGACAGACATGGGGAGCCGGCGCCTGGTGTCCGCTCAGTGGATCGCCACGAGCGGGTCAAGTTCCTTGGGATCTCGTTCGGGCAAGAGGACCAGTCTTCGCACCAGTAGACCGTCTGTCAATTCCAAGCTCGGACCATGCGCGGCCGTTAACTGATCGCGCAGTCTCGGTGGTCCTTTCGACCTTGTGGTAAACACTTCGCATCTGGAGATCTCGGAAGTCACGTGTCGGTGGTGGCAATCTCTGCTCGAGACCTTCGTGCTTCGCAGGCGAGTTGACCCAGCGGCGCACCCGGTGCGCCTGATCTCTCGCGAGTTCCTCTATCTTCCTCGAGTTGAAGGCGGGTTGAACATAGCGGTGTCAACCACCCGCACTCTTCCAACATCGAATTCGGTTCTTCGCCTCCCGATTGACGAGGCTCAGCGAGTCGAACCATTCCTGCCGCTAGATACGCTGTAAGAGGCTGCGCGTCGAGCATTCCCTTTGCCTCTTCAAACCTGCCTGCCTCACACACACCTGATGCGATCTGCATACCATCATTTCAATTCAGCTCTTTCTCCCGTAGGGCTCGCATTAAAGGCCTTGTCGAGCACGGAGAGGCAGTTAACCTCAGCTGTTAGTCGAGATCTTGAGCAGCAGCACCTGCAACGGAGTTTGTCGCCAGCACAATGGTACCGAAGTACGAGCGCATTTGGTTCAGTTTGAGTTGGTTTGAGGAGTTCCAGTTTTCTGTTTTGTCCCGTTCGCGGCCCGAGGCTCCAGGCTACTGCAGCAAGTTTGCGTGGCAATGGCTGCGACTCGCAGCCTGCGAGTAGTGTGGTGCAATCAGGGTCGTGGCAGAGTTGCAGTCGGATCTTGTCACCTATTTTTCGTACTTAGTATAACTGGGTGTCAGACCAAAGATCGTACTTTACATACACACTTGGAGAATGTATAGTCGGCTCGATTTAGATTCGTCTCATACATTTTCCAAGTCAGTTTTCTCGAGCGCTTCGCTGGCACTCCCCTGTTTTTCCATTCATCTCGTCGCTCTGGACCGCGCAATAGGCGGCAGCAGCACGCAGAGGCGCCGGCGCGCAAGCTCTTTCTCTCTGTATCGCTCCCGTCTCCCTTCCTCCCCCACGATGCGCACCTGGGCGGCCAAGTGCGCAGCTGCGCTCTCGGGGCTCCTGGCGCTCGGGGCGGCGCCGAGCCGCGCCGCGTTCTACGTGCCGGGCGTGGCGCCCGAGTCCTGGGCGGACGGCGAGGCGCTGCAGCTGAACGTGAACAAGATCACGTCGACGAAGACGCTGGTGCCGTACGAGTACTACTACCTGCCGTTCTGCAAGCCCATGAAGACCCACGAGCAGCAGGAGAACCTCGGCGAGATCATGTCGGGCGACGCCATCATGGACTCGCTCTACGCGCTGCAGATGCAGCACGACGCGCGCTGCCAGGTGCTCTGCGAGCCCGTCAAGTACTCGCCCGAGCAGAGCCAGAAGTTCATCGACATGATCCGCGACGAGTACTACGTGCAGTGGATCATCGACAACCTCCCTGTGCTGTACCGCGACCCGGCCGAGAGCCCCGACGCTGGCTCGTACAAGCGCGGCTTCCCGGTCGGCGAGGTGGATGAGAACGGCAAGTACCTGCTGTACAACCACGTGCGCATCATCGTGTCCGTGAACGCCGACCCGTACGCGGCGGAGGAGCCTGGCGCCGTGCCCAAGTGGCGCGTCGTGGGCTTCGAGGTCGTACCAACGTCGATCAACCACAAGTACGAGAACGACCCGAAGGGCGGCCAGGAGCTCGAGTCCGACACGTGCGGCAAGTTCGTCAACATCGAGGAGGTGGCGCAGGACAACTACATGTACCTGAACCCGGAGGGCGAGACGAAGGTGCTCTTCACGTACGACGTGCAGTACGTCAAGTCGGACATCCCGTGGGAGGAGCGCTGGGACCGCATCATCAGCTCCAAGAGCTCGAATGACCAGATCCACTGGTTCTCGATCATCAACTCGCTCATGATCGTGCTCTTCCTCACCGGCATGATCGCGATGATCATGCTGCGCACGCTGCACCGCGACATCGCGCGCTACAACGAGGTGCAGACGACGGAGGAGGCGCAGGAGGAGAGCGGCTGGAAGCTCGTGCACGGCGACGTGTTCCGTCCGCCCCAGCTCTCGCCCATGCTCTTCTCGGTGTTCGTCGGCACGGGCGTGCAGGTGTGCGCGATGAGCGCGACGACGATGGTGATCGCGCTGCTGGGGCTGCTGTCGCCGGCGAACCGCGGCTCGCTGCTCACGACGTTCCTGCTGCTGTTCGTGTTCATGGGGAGCTTCGCCGGGTACTACTCGTCGCGCACGTACAAGATGTTCAGCGGCAAGGACTGGAAGTTCAACACGATCCTGACGGCGGTGCTGTACCCGGGGCTGCTCTTCGGCATCTTCTTCATCCTGAACCTGTTCCTGTGGGGCAAGGCGTCGTCGCAGGCGGTGCCGTTCGGCACGCTCTTCGCGCTGCTCGTGCTCTGGTTCGGCATCTCGGTGCCGCTCGTGTTCCTCGGCAGTTACTTTGGGTTCAAGGCGCCGGTGGTGGACCACCCGGTGCGCACGAACCAGATCGCGCGCCAGATCCCGGAGCAAGTGTGGTACCTGTCGTCGCCGTTCAGCATCCTCGTGGGCGGCATCCTGCCGTTCGGCGCCGTGTTCATCGAGCTGTTCTTCATCATGTCGGCGCTGTGGCTGCACCAGATCTACTACGTGTTCGGCTTCCTGTTCATCGTGCTGCTGATCCTCGTGGCGACGTGCGCGGAGGTGACGGTCGTGATGTGCTACTTCCAGCTGTGCGCGGAGGATTACCGCTGGTGGTGGCGCTCGTTCCTCACGTCGGGCTCGGCGGCGCTGTACCTGTTCCTGTACTCGTTCCTGTACTTCTTCACGAAGCTCAACATCACGGCGTTCGTCTCGGGGCTGCTCTACTTTGGCTACATGGCGATGATCTCGATCACGTTCTTCTTCCTCACGGGCACCATCGGCTACTTCGCGTGCCTCTGGTTCACGCGCAAGATCTACGCCTCGATCAAGATCGACTAAGCTCCGGTGAAGCAAGTGGTGCGCGGGTGGTGCGAGCGAGCGGTTTGGGTGGCATGGACGCAGAAAGCGATCGACCGCTCGAAGGCAGGACGGGATCGACATTGATACTCATCAAGCTCGAAAGCAAGCAGGCAGACACCATCGGAGCCGAATCGCGCTGGTCAGGCTGGCGGTAGGACCGCATAATACATACATCTCTCAGGAACGTACGTTTCGAGGGTCGGGACTCGTGTATATTGTGCTCAGCCGATCGATCCAATGGTCGATCTTGACCGGCACAAGCGAGATGGGATACGAGCACGGTGTTGTAAGAGCGAGATAGAGCTAGCTCGATCTTCCTGCGTGTCAAGCGAAGATTCCGTGACATTCGTTTAAAGTACGAGAAGAGTGTTTGCTAACAATCGCCGAGTGCTGGTCTGTTTACTTGCCTTTACTATGCCGCAAAACAACTTGGTTTCAGTATGTCCAATCGAACATTCCGAGAAGGATCGGCGTGGTTCGAGCGAGAAAAAAACGAGGTAACTCCCTCGTTTTATCTCGCTCGCTTTTTGAAAGGGATAAAACACGAACCAAAAGAGTCGAAGCCATTCCTCGATTCGCATCCTGGTGATCAAGCTCACCTCCCGACCACCTCCACCTCCTACGACGACGACTTCCACGACTCTCACGACGTCTTCTGCTACAGCACTGAGCATGGCGACGGGCGGCAGTACAACACAGAGCGAGTGGCTCGCGCTCCAGCGCCGCTACCACGCGCAGCTGCTGACCCCAGACGACGAACTCCCGCTGACCGCCAGCAACAGCTCCAGCACATTCGCGCGTCTCTTCATGCGCCTGACGGACCCGGACCTGCCGACCGCGTTCGTCGGGGAGACAGAGCTGCGCCTCGAGCTGCCGGCCGAGTACCCGGAGCGCGAGCCAGCGCTTGATCTCGCGGGCTTCCGTAGCCGGCTCACAGCACAGCAGTTCCGCGCGATCGACGCTGCACTGAAGACCCGAGCGCGCGAACTGCGTGGCACGCTCTCGCTGCGCAAACTGCTCACATGGCTCGACAACAACTTCTACCCGCTCATGATGGCAGCTGGAGAGGAGGAGAGCAAGGACAGACAGACGAGTGACTCAGCTGAAGCAGTCGACGAGAGCTCTGAAGTGGCCATCACGCCAGACAAGTCGGTCGAGACAACAACAGCAACAGCAGCAGAGCAAACGACAAAGGACAAGAAGAAGACGACGAGGAAGAAGAAGGACCCGAGCAAGACGCTGTGCAAATTCTTCCTCCGCCAGTCGTGCAAGAGCGGCGAGGAGTGCAAGTTCTCCCACGAGGTCTGCGTGAAGAAAGAGGAGGAACAAGCAGTAGCTGCAGTTCCAGAATCAGGAGAGTCTAGCAGTACCACAGCTCCAGCACTTCCAGAGGTGTCTCAAGGCGATGCTGCTGCGACCTCCAAACCCAAGAGCCGCAAGGCGAAAGTGGCAGCATCATCGAAGGAGGACAAGATCAGCACCCCTTCTCCTGTTGAGAAGGCGAAGAAGCCCAAGAAGGCGAAGAAGCCGCGCGTGTGCAAGTTCTTTGCGAACGACACGTGCCGCGAGGGCGAGAAGTGCAAGTTCTTGCACGAGAAGAAGAGTCCGAACGACGTTGCATCGCAGCAGCCAGAGAAGCCCAAGGGGATCGTGATCAAGGTGCTCAAAGCGTCAAGTCCCCTCGAGTCCACGCCGCAGCACACCACGAGCGATGCCCAGAAGCCTGCAGATTCTTCGTCGACTGCTCCACCACCGCTCTCGAGCGATGACTGGTCCGAAGCGCAGCAGAAGGCGCTCGACAAGGCGCTCAAGAAGTACCCCGCGACGTTCGACAAGAAGATCCGGTGGCTGAGCATCGCGAGCGAGGTCGACGGTAAGTCGCTCAACGAGTGCATCGACCGCTTCAAGCTGCTCTGTCAGTTGGTGCGCGATGAGCAGCCTTCTGCCGGCGAGAGCACGCAGGAGAGCAGCAAGTCAGTGGAAGATGGAGACGCTGCAGACAACCGCGTCGCAGACAAGCGCATCATTCCAGCGGAGACGCGCATGGCGATCCAGACTGAGCCGGAGCAGAAGGGGGCACAGATCCGCCTCGACGATCTCTTCCTGCACCAGATCGGAACGCTCGTGCCGCATCGTCTCGTGTGTCAGGTGCAGTGCACGAACTGCCCGCTCAAGCTCGACGCCGTCCTGACACTCGACAACCCGAGCATCCGCAAGTGGTGTCCGCGGTGCAGTGTGCTGCATCTTGTGCACTTGCGGCCAGTGTTCGCACACGCGAGCAGCTCGGTACTGGCGTACGTCGACACGAACGAGAACTGCACCATCATGGACGTGGTGCCGAGCGAGCTGCTCGCGACGTGCTTGGAGTGTGGAAATGAGGTGCTGTTCCCGAGTGTGACCCCAACGCGGCGGTCGGAACACGCGTGCTTTTCGTGCCACACGAAGCTCGCGGTGCTGACGAAGCGGTACGTCGTCGGCCAGTTCGCGACGGAAGGCGCCAGCAAGAAGTCGTCGTCGGCGTCATCGTCCCCGACTGCGAAGAAGGCTACGCCGAAGCGGATCGTGGACAACTTTGTTCTCGGCCAACCGCTGCCGAACAAGGGAGCGTGCGAACACTACCGCCACTCGTTCCGGTGGTTCCGCTTCCAGTGCTGCGGCAAGGCGTTCCCGTGCGACGTCTGCCACGATCGGAGCGACTGCGCCGAAGCCAACACGGGCAAGATCGCGAGCCGCATGATCTGCGGACTGTGCTCGAAGGAGCAGTCGAGCGCGGTCAAGGAGTGCGCGTGCGGCAACGAGGTGGGGAAGAAGAAGGTGACGTCGTCGCACTGGGAGGGCGGCGCCGGCTGCCGCGACCCGAACAGGATGTCTCCGACCGACAAGAAGAAGTACCGCGGGCTCAACAAGACGGAGAGCAAGAAGCAGAACCGCGTGGGACTCGCGGCCAAGCAGGCTCGCCGAGAGGTCGAGTGAGGAGTACCCCACGAGCGATCTTAAGCCTGACAAAGTTGTAACATGATGGTGTCCTCGCGATCTTATCCTGTGGTGAAGGTGTTGCTCATGCGGCGGCAGCCCACTCTTCAAGACTCGTTCAAACTACCAAGGAGAAGCCCGAGCGCGATGGTGCACATGAGCCTCGCCGGACGCGTGAACAGTGAGGAGTACGCGATCTGCGAGCGGCTACTTGGTACGATGGACTCCGTGGTCTTATCTATCATCAAGTCAGTACTGGAGAAAGTGAAATCATGTTCTCTTGCTGCTCACAGACATTCTCTCGGTGACGCTGCCGGACTTTACAGTCTCGAAGACGCCGCACAAGCAGGAGCGGTGGCCGACCGAAGCCGCAGAGCTCACGCGCGTGCATGGGTACGAACGACACTACTCTTCGCGTCGTGATGTCATCGGATTTATATGTCGATGTGTGGTAATGATGTCGCTGTGGTCGCTTCTTCTCCTCGGATCTGACACCGCGTTTCTCTGCGTGAACGCAACAACCCTGACAGCTTCCGCGTGCCGACGTCCGCGAATCTCGTGATCTGCGAGGTGATCGTGTGGTCCGACACCGGCCGCCTACTCTGCACGGATGTCGACGCGTTCTCGACGTTTGTGGAGCGCCAGTACGGCGTGCAGCTCGACCTCACGGAGGCCGAAGTCATGCTCTACATCAAGGCCAACATGGACGAGATGCGGCAGCACTCAAAGTGAAGCAGCAGCGGCAGATTCGGCACCAAAGGTGACTCATAATATAGCGATACATTGTTCATGCAGGGTGCCAGCAATTTCAGACCACAACGCTGGAGCGCGCCAGTACCACCGGCGTGATCGGGACGCAGAGAATGAGTCGGGTCCAGTTGCGCCGAGAGCGTTCCTGGACGCCGAGAACAATTGGATGCATTCGAGAAGGAGATTAGGAGTGAAAGCGGCAGTAGGAGCAGCAGCAGCAGCAACCGCAATAGGAGCAAGTGAGCCGCAATAGGAAGCAAACGCAGGTAGCGCGAATAGGAAGGTAACTCATGCTTGCGCGTGCGAGCACGAAGAACAATGACACCCCGCAATTTACCTGCAGCAGCACGAGCGCACCTCCTCCCGCATCCACGCATTCAACCAAGCACCAGCATCGAGCCGACCTACACGCGGAACCAGCGGATCCGGATCAAGTTGGGCGACTGCAGCTGATTGCCGCCGCCGCCCACCGCAACGCTACAAGAAATTCCTTGACCACAAGGTCACCGCCAGTCTGATCGACCCACCTGTTGAAGTGACGGTGACCGGTGGGACAACCCGGGAGTGCGCAGTTGCAGCCGCAGTCAGAGTGAGGCAAAAGCACATGAGCTCTGTGTGGCATTCAAGCATGAGGGCACTATTAACTATAGATGTTCTTGAAAATGAAATTGTTATCCCATTTCATTGACCGCACTTCACTCCTCAGATCAGCCAAATCACCAGAACAAGGAAGCAATGGTGCTGCTCGTGCCCGTGCGCGCGGCGGCCGCCCGGCTCTTCCGCGCGTCGCCGCTCGCCGCCTCCGCGTTCTCCACCGAAGCGACAGACGCCGCCGCCGCTGCGCTGCGAATGGTGCGTCCTTCTCACACATTCGTATGCGCATTTTGATACCGAAAAAGGTGCTAAGAGGTGGAAACACTCGCTGCTGCTGCTGCTGCGCGCCGTGCAGGGCTTCAAGAAGGCGCGTAAGGGCGCCGATGACGTCGCGGACGTGGCTGCTGCTGCTGACCCCGTGGTGTCGGAGCCGGCGGAGCCCAAGACGTCGCCGCTGACGGCCGCGCAGCCACTGTGGCTTGCGCAGACCCGCGACGCGACGGATCTGTCGGCGTTCGCGCCCAAGATCGTGGTCGTGGGCGTTGGCGGCGCTGGCGGCAACGCAGGTGTGTGTGTGTGTGTGTGTGTGAATATGAGGAGGTTGGAGGAAGGGGGAGGGAGCTGCTGACGTATGGTTTGGACGACGACGACACCAGTGAACAACATGATCGCGCGCGGCCTGCAGGGCGTCGAGTTCCTCGTGTGCAACACGGACGCGCAGCACCTGCGCACGACGCTCACGGACAACCGTGTGCAGATGGGACCGGACCTCACGGGCGGCCTCGGCTGCGGCGCGAATCCGGAAGTCGGGTGCGAGGCGCATGCACTGAGCTATGGTGACGTATCAACTGGCTGCTTGTCGACTGAGGATCTGGCGGTGCTCGTGGCTTCAGACGCGAGGCGGCGGAGGCTGCGATCGAAGAGATCATGGAGCGCGTGAAGGGCGCCAACATGGTACTGCCGCCCATTCTCACATAGCACGTAGGAGCTGTTAGACCTGACGCCCGATGCTGTTCAGATGTTCGTGACGGCCGGTATGGGCGGAGGCACCGGCACCGGCGCGGCGCCAGTCATCGCGCAGGCGGCAGTGGAGGCGGGCATTCTTACGGTCGCGGTTGTCACGAAGGTGCGCGCAGCTCCCACTCTTGTGCTATGGTGAAGGAATCGTCGACAGCAGCCCATCTGACGATCGATCCGATGGCGGACGTCAGCCGTTCCGGTTCGAGGGCAGCAACCGCGCGAAGCTCGCGGAGTACGGTCTCTCGGAGCTCAAGCAGAGCGTCGACACGATGATCGTGATCCCGAACCAGAACCTGTTCAACATGTCGAACGAGCGCACGTCGCTCATGGACGCGTTCCGGTATGCAGCACCGCGGAGAGTCTTTGAGTTATATGGGGGAGGGTGAAGGCGTCTTAACACGTACCCTCATCTCTGTGCCATCAGGTTGGCGGACGACGTGCTGTTGGACGGCGTGAAGAACATCTCGGACCTGATGGTCACGCCGGGGCTCATCAACCTCGACTTCGCCGACGTGCAGTCGGTGCGTGGTGCTCTCGACCTGATGTTGTGGTGCGAGCATAGCGAATGTGCATTTACGCTCTCTTGTGCTGGGTGCAGGTGATGTCGAACATGGGCAACGCGATGATGGGCAGCGGTGAGGCGGAGGGCGAGAACCGAGCGCTGCGTGCCGCGGAGAGCGCGCTCGCGAACCCGCTGCTGGGCGACATCTCAATCAAGGTGAGCGGGCAGCAACACCCTCGACGATGCCTGCATGTTCAGACAGAGTCCCTCAGCTTTGAATGTGTTCGCAGGACGCCAAGGGCTTGCTGGTGAACATCACGGGCGGATCGGATCTGACGCTCTTCGAGGTCGACGAGGCTGGCGACCGCGTCACGAAGGTCGGTCTTGCGTTCGTTCATGGCTGCTGCTGCCACTACCATCTCAAGAGCTCACCTCTCTCTCTCGACTGCAGGAACTCGACGACCCGCATGCGAACATCATCTTCGGCTCGTCCTTCGACGAGTCGCTCAATGGCAAGATCCGCGTCTCGATCGTCGCGACGGGCATCGCGGACCCGGACAAGAAATAGACGCGCGAGCGCACGAGCGACGCTGGACCGTCCGTGAGTGGCGCAGAAGCCCCAGTGTGTGTGTGTGGGTGTTGTGGAGGTAGCTTCATAACAAAACTCAGCGCTGCTGCTGCTGCTGTCTATCTATCCGCTGTCGCTGCTTTGATGTCGCTCAGAACGTCACTTCCTCGACGGACTCCATGGTCGCCGACAGCCGCTGCGAGCGGCGCTCGGGCGGGATCGTCGCCAGCACCGCGTCCATGTCCTCGTACGCGTCCCACATGGTGCTCAGGCGCATGAGCACTTCCTCGTACGTCGCCGACACGCCCTTGGGAAGCACCACGTTCTTCAGCGCCTCGTCCAGCGATACCTTGGAGTCCGTGCAGCGCTCGTCGCCGTACCGCTTGCCGTAGCCGCCGGCGTCGTCACTACTGGCGTCGCTCGTGGGGCCGGCCTCCGACTGCGAGAGGGTCGACGGGGACCCGTCAGCGCGGGACGCGTACGAGTCGTCTGACTGGCTGCTGCTGCTGCTGCCGCTGCTCATGGTGTTGCTGTTGCTGCTCGTGCTGTCGCTGCCGCTCTTCTCGGCGGCGGCGTCGTCGTCGTCATCATCCGTCGGGCGCTTCTTGTCGCCTCGAGCCTGTTTCTTGGGCGGCGGGTACGAGCCCGCGGGTCCCGGGATCGTGCGCGGCACGTACGCGAAGGACGAGAGCGAGAGCGACTGCTGGATCTTGGAGACGATGGACGGGCCGATGGGCTGCGCGCCGCGGATGAGGAACGGACGCACCATGCTCTTGGCATCTTCACCGCAGATTGCGCACTTGGGGAGGTCGTTGAAGAGGCGCTCGACGAGCAGCTTGAGGAAGTCCTGGAGCGCCGTGACACGCCGGCGCACGACCGCGTTCGTGCGCAGCAGCGCCTTGGGCGGGAACGGGAACTTGGCGAGCGCGATGTGGAACGAGGCGCAACCGGGGCACCGCGCGGGCTGCGCAAGCGTGGCGAGCAGGTCCTTCTTGAGCGCGAGGAACTGCGAGTAACGGCGGTTCACGGTCCACTCCTGCGCCGTCGGCTGCACGACCATGCAGATGGAGTAGAGCGTGTGCGACGGGCGGTTGAGCGCCGCCGGGATGAACACCTGCACGCCGCTCTGGAACGGCCGCTCGGACGCCGCCTGCATGGCTGAGAGAGAGAGGAGCTCGTGTGTGTGTACTCGCCGAGGACGGGCGAGTGGGGGACCGTACGGGGCTTCCAGCGAGCGAGCGACTCGACTCGTGTGATCGGCGGCGGCGCGCTGAAATTCCGAACTGAAGAGCGCTGCTGACGACGAATACGCCAGATCATGTGTGCCACTTCAAAACCTCCAAAACGATACTTTTTGCCTCTATGTGAAGCGATTCCACCTATTTGACATTGCAATTGATACATTTTGGCAGCGGAGAAGAGACTGACATATCCTGTTTATTATAAGCGCAAACATCCATAACAAGTCGGGGAAAAAAAGGAACAATAGTTGCGGATTGTCTCTCAGTTTCGCTGCTCGTTGGAATTCAGTCGAGGATTTGACTTGTCGGGTGTATGCTTTTCCTGGACACGAGTGAACAGTCACAAAATTTGACCGTTTAGGTGGATTCTGAGGCACTAATATCCAGTCTTTTAGACTAATTCCGAAGCGACACGCTTTGCCCTGAGTGCGATCGCCTTGACACCATGAGCGCGTTGCGCGTTGCGCGTTGCGCGTTGCGCGCGCGCTAGACTCGAAAGATGTGGCGCGCGAAAGCGCTTGACTGTTGCTTCTCCCCAGTTGCTATCTCCCGCCCTCCTCGCGATCAACGTCCTCGCACCATATTGCGCGCATTTGACACGTCCAGGTGGCGAAAGTCGCCAGCTGGGATACTCCGATTTCATGGCTGCCAGAAATCCGACAGGAGCGCTGCAAGCAACTCTGTTGCACACCGAGTTTGTGGCTTGCAAGGGCAAGCTGTGTGTTGGTTGCATGTTGGCTGTGTATGTTGGCAAACACAGCTCCACACGGCTGTGCGCAGCTCGTCGACTTCGCAGCAAATCTGACATTACGATCTCTAGAATGCAATTTATCAAGTCAGAACGTGCAAGTACAGAGCACTCTCGTTACGTCATACCCTTTTGTAATCGATCGAAGTGAAATCCTTTTGAATCGGATGCACTTCCCTCTCCAAACCATGCTGAACACACCTATACTTTGAACAAGTGAAGTTTCCTCCCACCATCTGTGACGACGCGGCTGCTTCGCACAACTGCAATCACGACCATCACTCCTTCCTGCGTCATCGCGCCGGTGCTAAATGGTAGGAAAAAATCAGCACAGACGACTCTGTAGCCACCGACCTCCTCTGCTACTCATTCTCCAGTTCTCTGCCGTCCGCGCACATCGACCTCCAAGCGACCTCCGCCTACGCAAGTGCCAGCCGCCACCGCAACACCACACAGACACATTCGATGCTCGGCTCGCTGCTCTGGGCCGCGCTCGCGCTCGCCGTGCTCTACGCGCAGGCGTACACGGTGCTCACGCGCTTCCTCTGGCTCGTGCTGCACACGTACTTCCGCAAGATCGAGCTCTTCGGGCTCAACAACCTGCCGCGCGAAGGGCCCGTGATCCTGTGCCCGAACCACCCGAACATGCTCGTGGACGCGCTCATCGTGATCACCGAGTGCGCCAGGCACGGCCGCAACTCGTACGTGTGGGTCAAAGGCGCGCTCTTCGCGAACCCGATCGGCGCCTTCATCCTCGACAAGCTCGGGTGCGTACCCGTGTACCGGCCGCCCAAGGGCGCCGACAGTCTCGAGGACAAGGACTCGGCGCTCTCGAAGGACGAGATCGACGCCGCGAACCGCCGCATGTTCGAGCGCACGTGGCAGACGCTCGGCAGCGGCGAGCTCATGCTGCTCTTCCCCGAGGGTACGTCGTACACGGCGCCCAAGATGCTCTCGCTGCGCACGGGTGTCGTGCGCGTCGCCACGGGCTTCGCCAAGCACTACGACCAGCCCATCCCGATCGTCCCCGTCGGGCTCACCTACTTCAACAAGCAGCACTTCCGCAGGTTCGTTCCGGGTGCTCCAAGGAGAATGCAGACGAGGTTGCATGTGCGCTGCTGCTTGTGTGGCTGATCTCTGACACTGCTGTTGCTTGGTGCTGGCGTCGTGATGACGAACAGCCAAGTGATGCTCGAGTTCGGCACGCCGCTCGTGATCACGCCGGAGGACGTGAACTCGGAGGCGTTCCGGACCGACGACCACGGCGAGGTGAAGCGCTTGACGCAGCTGCTGGAGAACAAGATGCACGCAATCACGCTCAACGCGGCCGAGTTCAGCACGATCCGCGTCGCGCGCGTCATGCGCCGCCTGTACCTCAACACGAGCAGCTCGATCGACGCGAACCAGGAGGTGCGGCTCACGCAGCACATCGTCACGCTGCTGGAGCGCGACGAGCTGTCGTCGGAGAAGAAGGCGCGCATCGACGCTATCCGCGGCAAAGTCGCACGGTACCAGGACGAGCTCGAGAAGTTGCGCATCAAGGACCAGGACCTGCTGCTGCCGATCCAGAAGCACTCGGTGCTGCAGCTCTTCCTCGAGCGCGTCATGTACTTGCTGGTGCTGCTGCCACTCGCGACGCCCGGACTACTCATCAACTTCCCGTACTACATCATCGGTGCGTGTGTCTGCGTGAGCTGTGTCTTGGTATGCGTAGCTGCGGCTGTGACACTGTTGGTGCGCTGGGATCGAATCGCAGGACACAAGCTCAACAGTCTCGCCGGCTACGTCGAATCCAAGTCCATGTTCAAGATCTTCGCGGCAGCGTACGTGACCGATGCGCTTCCCAGCTGTTGCCACTTCTTGGTTGCGGAGTCACCTTCTTACTCACTCGTCGCCTCGATTGGTCCAACAACAGAGTCCTGGTGCCGGTGCACTGGCTGCTGATGATCCTCGCGATGTGGTGCTTCCTCGGCTCATCCTACGCGTACGTGCTCGCGGTCGGACTGCCGCTCCTGCTCTACTCGTACATCCGCGTGCTCGAGGAGAGCCGCTCGTTCGTCGAGAACGTCTACTTCCTCTTCAGCATCGCAGCGCACACCGACAAGGTCGAGGCGATCCGCAAGACGCGCGAGACGCTCGCGCAGGAAGTGTACGACATCGTGTCGAGCGAGGTGGACCCGGCATTCCTCTCCACAGTGCGACGGAGCCTCACGAACTCGCCGCCGCGCAACGCGCTCCTGCGCCGCAACGTCTCGACCAGCGACACGTTCCGCATGGGCTGATGGCGCTCTCTTCTACGAGCGAGTGAGTCAGTGTTTGTCGTAGACCTGATGCATCGGAGCCGCCTACCACAGACGCTCTGAACAACCGTAACCTATTTGCCGTGTGCGAATCGGAGTCTTCTCGAGAGCTCGCGAACTGCTCTCAAGCTGCCGTCACTGGCTTCGTCGATTCTGTCGTGTTCAGCTGCTCTCAAGTCACGCAGAGCTGGCGTACGAGAGCAGCCAGCGACTCTCCGAACCCTGTTCGGGACACGAGCTGTAAGCAGTCGATGTCGGCGACTCGGCGAACTTGCAGAGCCGACAGAGTCCCAGCGCGCAGCTCGCAGGA
>JAASGA010000701.1:0-14102 GCA_023334105.1 Globisporangium nodosum
CTGGCGTCGCGTGGAAGGACAAGCCAATGCGGCTTGTCCTCCCCTCTATCTCCTCTTGGTGGCCACCCAAGGCGGCGAAGAACGCGCAGGATACAGAGGACGGAGACGGCGCTCGAGATGGCGAGGACCTCGAGATGGAGAACGCGACGCCGAACGGGAAGTAGCAGCTGAGAGCAAGACTGGTGCGGCTGGTTCAGGTTTTATGCCGGCGTCTCGCGGCAGGCTTTCCCCCAGGCCCGCTCAGTCTAAGAGAGTCTCCAGAGTCTCCAGAGCTCTCCAAAGACGTGAATACAAGAACTCCTCGTACCACCCTCTCTCGCGGTCGACATTGGTCCGGCGGTCAGGTGCTGCACTTCATGGTGTCGGGCGAGAGCTCGTACACAATACTGACCATGATGACACGGATCGACTCCCACGATCAGCACGCAGTGACAGCGACCGCTTGCGGCTGGGGAGCTCAGCCTGCGATTCGTGCTTCTGACGTCGCCGTCACGCTGGTTCGTCAGCGTCCTGAAACACCAACAAGCGACCCTCGTGAACCTCGAAGTGGTCCAGGCGCACCACGGTCCGCGATCTGCTTGTGCGACGCGAAAGACACGTCTCCAGCGCTCCTGTAGAACTCGGTGCGATTGAGCACGTCGCCGAACCTGTTCACTGCACGTTCGAGTGCTCAGCGTACAGCGCGGGGAGCTGCGGACCACTGTCGACGACATCGGAGCTGGTTACTGCGTGTAATCTGTGACGTGTGACGAAGGGTTCAAATGCTCACTCTGGTTCTGCTTCTGCTGTTCGTCGTCACACGTTGTGATCCCCAGCGCCGCGAACAGGAGGCAGCTCAGCAGCAGAAGGCACCGCCGGGCGGAATGGAGACGGCGCTACAGTCGCTCTTGCTCGAGTCGGAGCTCAAGCCCCAGGTAGTGACTGCCAGCAGCAGTACCACCACCACCCACCCACCCACCAGGACGAGGAGGAGGATGCAGCAGCACCACCACGAGTAGCAGCAGGACCAGAGGCAGGAGCAGCGACGTCCGCACCAGCTCCTGCTCGACAATGCTGATGCCATCGCCGTTCGCAACGCGAGTCTCCTGCGATATCTGGAGAGGCGGAACCAAAGGATACAGCAGCCGCCACAGCAACAGTGGAACAACGATAGAGGAGGTCATCAGCGCCTCCAAGTGCTTCTCTACGAGCTCCTAGATGGGAACCAGCATCTCCAGGATGAGCATGATTGAGTCCTCTGGCGGCTGGCGCAGGAAGAGCTGCAGAACCAGTTCGAAGAGTGCCGCCAACTCTGGAGGGAGCGCGTCAATTTAGTGCGTCTCCTGTGTCTTCAGTTTGAGGCGGAACGTGTAGACCTCAGGCGTGCGCGAGACCGAGTGCTAGTGCAAGCTCGCGGCGAGCTTGCTGACGAGCGTGAAAGTGATCGCATCATGCGGGAGCGATTTCGTGACGACCTCGCACAGATTGAGCAGCTACGCCGGACGACTGAAGAGCAGCGTGTGGCGCTCAGGGACCAGCGTTCGGACTTAGCTCAAGAGCGCAGAAGACACATTCAACAACATCAGCAGAGAATGGAACAGCTCGACCTCGAGCACCATCAGCGAGAGGAAATTCGCGCACTCCAAGCACGTCATGAACTCGAGTAGCATTGGCTCGAGTTGGAGGCGGAGATGCGAGCTGATCACGAGAGCGTGGAAGTGAACGAGGACGGAGATGAAGACGCGGGAAGGGATGAGGACGACGACGTGGATGTGGGCGCGGACGCGGACGTACTGGCGACAGATCCCCGCCTGTACGCTCGTGCAGCAATTGTCCACCTCGATTTTGGCGTGTCAGGATCGGCTGCCTCAATCATTTTTGACATCCCGCCGTCAACATTAGCGCGGTACATCAACGAGGAACGGGAGCGTCGGCGACACCGCCGGCCCGAGGAGGTCGCTACGCTACATGAGGTCTTTGAGATCGCGTTCGCCCGGTTCGCGCGCTGGCTGCCGACCACGCTTTGGTTAAATGACGAAGAGACGTCCGCGGAGTCCTATCGCAAGCTCGTCGCGGACATCCAATCTTGTCACGGTGGAGTGATCTATCTCGCCATGTACATCCTGACAAGCATCGATGTCGCGCTGGAGCTGGTCGCGGCACGCGAAGACCCCGAGCATCCGACGAAGGTTGTCGTGGCTCTCGATCGGCGCGAGTTTGCGACTGGGCAGAACCGGGATAGAGCGATACAACTTCGACATGGGATCCAAGTGTTCGTCGTGCACGGACTCAATCGCGGCGGCTCGTTGCACCACAAGTTCATTGCAATGAAAAGTGCACGGAGAAAGATGAAGCTGAAGGGCGGTGGCGGTGGAGAACTCGAGGTGCGTTGCGGTGCGAGAAGGTGGATCATCATCAGTAGAAGTTGCAACTTGAGTGCGAAAGGAACAAAGATTTCAAAGGAAAACTTCGTGCGGCACCTGTATCCACCCTTCGGGAAGGACTACTTCCGACACCTCGAGGTGTGGATTGCCAGCGACCAAGCAACTGCTCTCGAGTTGAGAGATAACGAGGCTTTCGATCGAAATGCTCGCAGCGCTACACGCCCGCGTCGTCGACCAGTTCCGCCACACAACTTGGATCCTGAAATCCAGGCGCACATCGAGCGTCTGGTACGGCATGTACGAGAGGACATCGTCGGATACGATTTCATGGAGTACCTCAGTCGGCAAGAGTTCCGAGAAGATCATGATCTCCGCGGTGACGACCCAGAGTACCGCGTGGGCCCAGAGCTTCGTGAGGCCGACCTCGAGGTGAACAACGACGACCTCGCAGCCATATGAGTTCAAAAAATCTACCGCGCGCTCCGACGACGATCTCGAGACGCCCTCGGCGGCATCCGAGGTCGGTCTCCACGCATTGCTCCTGCCACTGCGGTCGCCTTGTGCTGGGGCGCAGCGCCGAACTGCTGACTCAGAATGTCGCCGCCGCTCTCCACCGCCTGCTTGACAAACCGGATCGGCACGCGCGCGACATCAAGCTGCTTGGCTTCGAGCTGCTCGCGCATCGCCGCCATTGCTGCTTCTTGCAGCAGCGCGCGCACGTCGCCGGCCGACTTGCCACTCGAGTGTCTCGCGACATACGCTGCGACCGCGCGAGGCTCGCTCAGCGCCGAGTCTTGCGCGTAGTCGAGCGGGATCTTCGTGAGCGTGTCCAGGGCGATCTGCTCACGCGCACTCTCGTCGGGGAAGTCCACGTGGACATGCACGTCAAAGCGCCTGCGGTTCCGCCACACGCACATGCACAACATACGATGAGCTCACACACAGTGATGCAAGTACCGTACTCGGTCGACCGCCAACAATACAACACAACACAGACATGCGTACCCTGGACGGAGAATCGATGGGTCGAGCAGCTCCTTCCGCGTCGTGGACGCGAGGATCACGACGTGCTGCCTGAGGAAGGCGCTGCGAGCCTCCGCACCCTGCATACTCTTGTACACCTTCGCAGGACTCGTGCCGAAGCCGTCCATCTCGACCAGCAGCATGCTCAGCATGCGGTCGAACGTCTGCTCCGTGCTGGTATCGAAGCCGCGCACTGGAGCGATGCTCTCGATCTGATCAAAGTACAACACACACGGCGCCGCGTTGCGCGCAGTCGCGAACAACTCGCGCAGCGCCTTCTCCGTGTCTCCGACGATCTTCGTGAGCAAGTCCGTGCAGTTCACAGACACGAACGACGCGAGTCCCCGTCGCCGCACTTCGTCTGCGACCGCATTCGCGAGGTGGCTCTTGCCGGACCCCGGCGCGCCAGTGAGCAGGATCCCCTTCGGCGGCACGGTCCCGAACGCCAGGAAACGACCACAGTCTTCGAGCGGCTCGAGCAGCGAGACCGTGAGTGTGCGGACGGCTGCTTCCATTCCGTAGACGCCAGCAAACGCGGAACACGGAACCACCGAGTCCTGCTTGACATCGCCGTCACCGCCGTCGACGTCACCGGACTTCTGGAGCGACGTGCTCGCTGGCTGCTTCTGGCGCTGCGAAACGTGGTGCGTTTGAAGCACGGAAGGGTACGTGTCCGCGAGCGCTTTCTCAAAGTGTCTCGGATGAACGATGGCTACACCAGAGGAGGTCCCAGTGCCAGTACCAGTGCTTGCTGTCGACGTCGTGCCGTCTCTCGCGAACACTTCGGTGAGGCAGATCTGGAGAGTTTTCTGGCACAAGCTCAGCAGATCTGCGCCGACGAACCCGCCTGTGGCTTCGCTCAAGCGCGTGAGGAACGCTCGCTCTGGGTCTTCGATCGTCCACGTCTTCGTCAGAGCGCGCAGAATCTCGAGTCGCTCGTGCTGTCCAGGTGGCTCCATGCGCACGATGAGGTCGAGGCGTCCGTTCGAGGACACCGCCGGGTCCATAGCGTCGAGGTGGCTGGTGGTTCCGAGCACGAACACGCGGTGTCCGGAGCATTTGACCCTCTCGAGGCAAGCGAGGAACGTCCCGAGCACGCCGATCTCGAGCGCATTCTGCGAGTCCGCAGACGCCGCGCGCGACGAAGTGATGGACTCGATGCCGTCGACGATCAGGATGCTCGGCGCGTGCTGGATCACGGTCTCGAATGTCTGGACGAGCTGCGCCTCGGACTGCCCCACGAACGTCTTGAAGACGTCCGCTGCGTTCAGGAACGCTGTAGACACACCGAGACACTTGCCGAGCGTCTTCGCGAGCAGCGTCTTGCCGACTCCGGGCTGACCGCTGAGAATCGCGCCGACAGTCACGTCACTGCTGCTGCTGCCAGTAGCCGGATGCAGCCGCGCGAGAACGGCCGGCAGCAGCGTCTGCGCGTACGCGTCGACTCCGCCGAGCTCGCTTGTGAGCTGAGCCACGTACTTGTGCAGCGGACACGCCCTCTCCCCCGCCTCCTCCATCGCCCCCTCTGGTTTCTTCCCTTCCACTAGACGGCTGTCTGCACCTCCCATGAACCGCAGCGTCACTCGCGTGTCGCTCGCGATGACTCCAAGAGCCGCGCAGCATCCGTCGCCAGCCGCCGCCCACTGCGCGCACGCGAACTGCGCGCGCTCGAGGCGGCCGAACCAGTTGAGCGCCGTGCGCTGTCCGTCCCAGACCGTCGACCCCTGCAGCAGCTGCAAGAACGCGCGTTTACACATGCATGCATCATCGTCAGTGCCATCACTCTCACTCGCATACTAGTACACATAGCCTGCCTCACGAACAGACCTTCAGGAGCACGCGCGCGAGGCCACTGGCGACGGCGCGCGGCGGCGGCCAGCGGTCCAGGAAGCGCAGCTCCACTGCGGTGACGACGCCACTCGAGCATGTGCAGCTGTTCGCCGGCGCGTCATCAGCGCAGCTGCTGTCGACGCGCACCGAGATGTCCGCATTCGTGTCTGCCGCGTCGCCGCTGAAACCGAGTCCCAGCGCCGTGCAGAGTCCGAGCGATAGTAGCGCAGGTTCCTTTGGACCGGTGGTTGACGCGGGCAAAGTGCGCAGTTGCGCGAAGCTCACAGGACCGGCACCACTGGAAACCTGGACGACACGGTGTCGCGAGCGCACAGCGGAAGAGTAGAGCACGCAGCGGCGGTCGTGGGTGAAGGGCGACGCCGCGCTCTCGTGGCGGCGCGCGCGGAGCTCGTGCACGGAGCCGAGCAGCGAGCTCTCGTGCTCCCGACGGCGCGCCATCACCGTGAATAGGCGAAATGCCCTTTTGTCTTGACAGGCTCTGAAGGATTAAATGCAAGCTAAAAATAACGAAAGGCCGCATCTAAATAACGAAAGACCGCCCGCTAAATAACGAAAGGCCACCCTTTCTTGAAAGAAATGCACATTCGCTCTCTTTTTGAATGTGCGCAATAGTTGCAAAAATGTATTGTGGTAAAGAGAGCGACATAATAAAACCAAGACAACTTAACCTTGAGAAAGAAACCTCGAATAAAGTATGGCGTGGGAAAATGACTAAGCAACTCTTTTCATCCAATCAGATCCCTCATACGGTGAGGAAAGAATGACAAAGTATGACCTGAGAAAGCGCTCAAAAGTGTCCGATGCTTTTAGATTAGGCGACAAAATATACGAAATATACACAATACCAAAACAGAAAGTGGAAAACCATTACATCTTGACCAATCAGTCACCGACGATTTTAAAGCATAATTACTGTCATTCCTACCTCAAAAAGAATATTATTCGTAGATATTTTGGGATTAAAGATGAATTCTGTGTACCCATGAGAAAGGTTCTTTGAATTGATGAAGATAAATATATCATAAATAAACGCTCTTATGTCTGGTCCCTATTACCATACCTATCGTATATACAGAGATTGGCGTATTTACCATATTTGATCACGATTCCCAGCCAATCAATTCAAAAGCCGCAAACTACAATTGTGTTTTGAACTAATTCTGAAATTGTTTTGAACGATTTTGAACATTTACAAAAATTTATAGCTAACAGTCCCTTTACACGTATAGATCGATTAAACCGATTTTAAAGCATCTTTCCAGCAGATTTAGTTCTATACTCGTTGTTTGACAATTATTGTATCCAATAACAGTTATTGCGCTGATACTTATTTTTATCACTATGGACTTTCCTACCTCATGCTCGATTTTACCACTATTGATGTTCACTCACGGATGCAACTCGCTCACTTCTCAATCTGCCTGAAGAAGCACAAGTGCGCGTGCGCCACCTTCTCACACGCGCGCCACCTTCTCACACGCGCGCGTGTGTCGACCGTGCGCGCACTCGCCCGCCCGTGCCGCCTGCCGCCCACCCGCCATGGACGTGTGGTACGCCGTGAGCCAGTATGAGCTGCGCCACGGCGTCGCCGAGTACGAGGAGTACGTGCACCCTGCCGTGACGCAACAGGCGCAGCCCTTCGCCATGCGCGTCCCCGCCAGCTTCTTGCCGTGGGACCGCAAGAACGGCGTGATCGCGATGCTGCGGCGCGACCGGCAGCTTGCCATGTGCCGCTGCGGCGTTGTGCTCGCGGGCATATACTTCCAGCTCGAGAACGCCATCCAGTCGCAGGTGTGCGTGGCGCTCAAGGTCATGGACCGACGCCAGCTGCAGCTGCAGCGCGACGACGTTGAGAGCGAGGTGCGCGTCATGGCGCAGCTGCAGGCGGCGGGTGTCGACGCGCCGCTTGCGAACCCGTACGTCATCCGCTGGGAGCACGGCCAGGACGCGCACAACCAGTACCTCGCGACCGAGTTCATCGCGAACGGCAGCCTGCAGCAGTACGCGCACAAGAAGATCCGCGGGCTCATGATCCGCCACCTGCAGGCGTTCGTGGACAAGCACGGCGAGGGCCCGACGAAGCTCGAGTGCGTCGCGTACGTGTACCGCGCGGCCGGCGACGAGTGGCAACGCGAGAGCCTGCGGATTTTCCAGGGCATCGTGCGCGGACTCACGTATCTGCACGCGCAGAACGTCGCGCACCTGGACCTCGACATCTACAACGTCGCGATCGACAAGGAGCTGCAGCCGCGCATCATCGACTACGGCAGCGGGCAGATCATGGACCACCGGCAGGTAGTCGGCGCCGGCTACGTCGGAGTCAAGTGCAAGCAGCTCTTCGTGGCGCCCGAGGTGCGCGAGCATGCCAAGCACCCGGTGCCGCGCCCGGGCTTCCTCGGGCCGCCAGCAGATCTCTGGAGCATCGGCGTCGTGGTGCGTCGCCCATAAAGCTGACTGAGTGGTCTGTCGCTGCGATCGCTGTGCTTAACACTGTTCTGTTGTCTGTGCGGTGTGTCCAGCTTGTGCAGTGTGTCGTGTGGGGGTATCGCGGCGGACCGTCGTTCCTCACACGGACATCGAATTGGCGCAAGATCGTGTTCACACACATCGACGGCGCATGTCCCGACCACGACGCGTGCTACCTGTGCGAGAACTTCATCACGATCCCGCCGCTCATCGGCGTGGTTATCAAGCAGCTCCTGCACCTCGACCCGCTGCAGCGGCCGAGCGCGTACGACGTCGCGATCGCGCTGCAGGAGAACCGCGAACCGGCACTGTTCACGCCGATGCACGCTCGATCCAGAGGGAAGTGAGTCCTCGACCGCCACGCATGGGGCGAGCGAGTCAGCACTGCTGGAACTGGCGGAGCGCGTCCTGCTCCTGCAGTGCGAACATGGCGAGCGTGAAGTCTTCCTGTCGATCCGATAGCCATCAATGCACAAGTAAGCAGAGCATCGCACATTAGTACCAGTGAGTTCGTGTCTGGGTAGGTGTTCCGGAGATCGCGCGGCGTACCGGCAGCAGCGCGAACTCGCCCAACTCGTTCTCTTCGCCGCACGTGTGGAACACCTCCACGAGTTGTCGGTCGTCCGCGAACTCGAGCTTGGACCGCACGAGCGCAGCGAATGCTAAGCAGTGAACGCAGTCAGTTTGATCGTCGCCAGGGAGAGAACTCGAGCGCCAGTGACGCCGCACGCACCGCTGAAGTGCACCACGCCCGAGCCGTCCGGGTTCACGCGCTGGAACAGCACCGACCACTCTTCCCGAACTCTGATAGCGCGTACAACAGCGTTAGTTCCCTGCCCCTCGTTCCCACTCGAAGCCGATGGATGGACACGACGGCGGCGCACCTGGCTTGGTACTGGAGCCACACGTTCATTGTCGAGTCGAGAATGTCGTCGACATGGAGCATTGCAGGTGCTGACGAGTGCTGGAGCTGCACCGACGCCACGCTGTCTCGACGTCTCGCGTGAGCCGCACCAGGTCCAGAGGAGGCACTTGCAGTAACCTCGCCGCTTGATCCGAGCAGTGAGTCTCGCTCGGAGACTTGAAGCAAGAGCAACTGGCGCCGCTGCTCCTTGCTCGCGAGCAAGCGGCTGATCAGAGTCTCGTCCACCAGCTCGGCGAACGTGCTCGCCGCGACCGAGCATGCGTGGTACGGCTCGTCCTCGAGCCGGAACTGGAGTTGCTCGACCGGAATGAGGCGCTGCAACATGAGCAGGTAGAAGTCGAGTGCCACGTGGTGCAGCCGCAGCTTCGGCGTCATGTGCACGAAGCGCAGGAACCACTTGATGCGCACTTTCTCCTGCGTGTGCCCGGATCTGCTCGCGCTGAGTAGGAGCTGTGCGAGTTTCTTGTGCGCTGCAGCTTTGAAACCGAGCTCCACAAGGTACGTGTCCTTGATGAACGCGACGAGTTCCCGACGAGTGCGTCGCGAGACATCGTCCTGCTCGTCTGCGTGGATCTTCTTGACGTAGAGCCGCGCGATCTCTTGGACAACGCTACTCGGTGTGAGCAATGGTGAGCTGTCTGCTACGCCGGCGGAAGCATCTTCGCTGGAGGCGGCAGTACTGGTGACGCCACTGGCGTCTTGTGGTTCCGGAATCGCCTCGGATCTCTTTCGCTGTAGACTTGGTGGCAAAGGATCAGCAGCGCCAGCCGATGTCAGTGGTAACCGAGCAAGTGCCACCATCTCCGCTTCCTGAAGTTCGATCTGCTCTCGAATGCGCAGAGTACCGACAGACTTGGACAGGTTCTTGCTCGTCTGTGTCGATGCTGATGCGAACTTCTTGCTCTCGATCTGGAACAGCAGCGGGTTGAAGTCGGGAGCTGAGAGATCGGGGAGTGCGTCGCGGTGGTAGACGAGGAAGTTGGAGAAGAGCGTCGGGTTCGCCTCGAGCGGTTCCATGAGCAGATCCGGGTGCTTGGAGAACAAGCGCGTCACGAGAACTGGTCGTCGGTGCGCAACGTCGAGGAAGAACTCGGGGTGCTTCTCCAGCGTCTCGCTCAACAGATGCGGTACGAGTGAGAACGCGAGCGCGAGCAGGGACGGTTCGTCGCGCAGGATCAGCGCGAGCAGGTCCGGCGTGGTCTTCAGGATGTGGCCCATAGTTTCTGGCGTCGAGAGCAGCACTTCCGCGAACGTAGATCTGCACGACAAGAGCAGTTCTGTCGAAGCAAGCACCAAGATGTTTGAGACACAGATGAGATCCTCGCTCGCGGCACACACAGATAGCTGCATCGATCGATCGGAGTCGCACCGGAGAGGATCAAGGAGTTCGCCTTGACAGCGTCCGTCAGCGCCGTCGGCCGGTTCACCAGTATCTCGGCGAACCCGCGCGGATGACTCGCCAAGAACTCTTCCAGCACCGCGGTGTTGTCTTTGAGCGTGTGGTTGAGCAGCGAGAGTTGCAAGTCGCTGCGCTGGAGCAGTACTTGCGAGAAGAGGAGGATGTTTTGCTCCAGGATCCGCGCGACAAGCTGCTGGGACGCCTGTTATTGTGGAAGAGCGAATCGCATCGAGTATGTCAGACCTCCAGACTGCAGACCGCGAACACACTCTCCGTTGCGTTTTACTCTCACCTGAAAGATCTGCGCTGTGAGGAAGGGCGAGTGCCACAGGATCGCAGCGAACTCGCTCGGGTGGCGCTCGATGAGTCGATGGAACAACGGCTGGCTAGCGGTGGCTCCTCGTGTTGCACCTCCAAGCACGTCAGATCCAGGAGTAATCGTCATCACTCCGTCAGCAGACATCGACAAAGATGCGTCCATGAGAATCGCGTCCATCGCCTCGAGGTTCTCGCGAACAAAGCTGCGAAAGTCACCCAGACGGGTGTTCGCGATCTCCTGGAGCACGCGCTTTGTCTCGACCGCGTCGAGCTGCTTCATTAACATGTCGTAGAAGAAGCGCTTCTTGGCCACCTTCGGGTGCTGGAAGAAGTGCTTGAGAACTTCTCCGCACGCCAGACACGCGAGGAGCTCCATGTTGGTGCGCAGAAACGCCAGGAAGAGCTCTTCCTTCTCGAGCGGCTCGTCCTCGCGAAGTTGCGGTAGCAGTCTGCAGATCTGCTCGCGGACGCCCAGCCCTGCTTCCTTCCTGTGCAGCTCAGCGGTTCGAGCCGCGAGCGCGTGTGCTTCGCTCAAAGCCCGCTCGAGTCTCTGGCACTCTTCGAAGTAGAACCGCTGCTGCTGGTGTTGACGAGACAACTGGTTCACTCCATGCTCAGCGTTCTGCGGAGAAGATGCGTTGGCGGGTCCATCTCGAACGTACAGCCCCGACTCGACGATGCACGTCACCACGTCGAGGACGCGCTGGTACTCTGGGAGGTGGACTGTAAGCTTCTTCAAGCAGTCCAGCGCGATCCTGACCGAGAGAGGATCTGGATCAGACTCTGCTACAAGCTTACGCCGCAGGATGTCTAACATGACATGTCCAAAGTGTGAGAACTGCGTTCACAGAACCACATCACAACATCGCACGAACGCCGTCGGACGCACAGGATTGCTCGATGTGGCGGGTGACCGACGTCCAGAGCGCCGCGATCTCTCCCGGAGACGCGTCGTCCCTGCAGAGCCAGCCGTCGACAATGTCGTAGAGGAGCTTCTCCTGTTTCTGGGAGTGCCTAGTGTCCGCGAGTGGATGTGATGAGAGCACACCCTCGGGTCAGTGCTGCTCGCAGTCACATGAGGACGTAGCGCTCACCTCACACGCCCATCGTCGAGCGAGAAGAAGTGGCGTAACAAGAACGAGGTCTTGCGCCGCATGGCGTCGAACTCGCTCCCATCGCCGGCGATCCCGGACTGCGTGACGAAGTGCTGCAGCTTGACGCGCTCGATCTCCTGCTGTGCCTGCTCCTTGAGCTGCTTGAGCTCGTCCACGTCGATGCGGTGCATGTACGCCAGCATGCATGCCTTCACCTCGACGTGCTCTCGCGCGTGAGCGTTCACCTCGAGCACAGCATCGATAGCAGCATACGGATCTTCAAAGCGCGGTCCTCGCTCCGAGGACTGCCGAGCGAGCTCTTCTGAAGAGACTGCTGCTGCGAGCTCGCACGTCGATGCCGGTCGTGGTGCCTCGGAGTGCGTTCCGGGCGATGCGAGCGGACGCTTGAAGCTCGATCTGTGGTCGTGCGGCTGCTGCTCGCTTGCGCTCTGGAGCGGAAGTCTGCGCGAGGACGACAGCCCAGCGACTCCTGCGCTCTTGCACCGTGGCGTCGAACCAAGAGACGCGCCATGCTGTTGGCGCGGCGAGCTGCCAGCAGCAGCAGCAGAGATGAGAGAGCGAGGAGACACGGGGAGGTGTCCTGGTATTCCCCCAGCAGCACCACCCGCACCACTAGGCTGCTTCCGACCAGTCTGTGGACGCGTGGGCTGCTGGTAGTGGTGGTGGTGGTGGTGTTGGCTCTGAAAGTGCTTCTCCCAGACGCCAGACCTGCCCTTCAGCACTCGCTCGTGGTCGCTCGGCAGCAGCAGCTGGAAGAGGTCATGCTTGCTCTGCTGCTGCAGCAGCCACGGGGTCCTCTTGCTGCTGCTGCTGCTGCTCCCCGCGTCGACGTCGCGGCCGCCGCTCTCGGTCATCTCCTCCTCCAGTTAACGAGCGTCATGCCATGCCATGCCATGCCATGCCATGCCATACCATACCATGACTTGTGCATGTACATGAATCATGTAGAAAACGTAGACCTCGCAATTTGTACATGAATCATGGAAAATACCTAGACCATGACGTATACATGTACAGTGAACATGGACAATAACTAGACCCGCCATCAGATGACTAGATTTCGCACAGACCTGTTTTTCTGAAACGCGTTCAGAATGATAGAGCTTCACTATGAAAATCCTAAATTTCCGCACAGAAACAGGTCTGTGCGAAATCTAGTCATCTGAATGAATGCAAACTCCAGATAAAACTTAATATTTGTAGAATACGAAAATAGCCACACAGCTCTGAGATATTACGAATATAAACAAGTCTGTGCAAAATATGAAATATTGTAAAACTACAAAACTAGCCAAATCTGCACTGCTTTTTCGTAATTTTGAATACTGAAATCTTCACAGTCGCGACACAGTCTTCAAAAACCACATGGAGCGTGAAGGTGACACGAGCGCGCCCACGGTGACCACCACTGGTAACCCACGAGCCAAGCGAGGTCGCGAGGGCGACACGTTGGGGAAGCTCGGTGTCAACATGGTGCTCACGCGGAATTGATCGCTCCAGTATGCCGTAGACGTGACCGGCACAACGTGCACTGCGATGGAACGACGCGTGGCGAAGCGGAGGAAGACTCTACGCGCACGAACCCGGCGCGCAGGTCGCAGCAGCTGCCAGAGCCTGCAGTTGCTCGGTCGGCCTCCGATCCGATTCCTGGCTCCCTCGTCCGGTCTGTTCCACCGCGTCGTGACGGTTTGGCAGCTGTTGTAGCTTGACTCGCTGCTGGTGATCCGCGCGTACTGCTCTTCGGCTACAACGAGCGCGAGACAACGGCAAGCTTCAGAGCGTACGTTCATGAGATTGGGAGAGCAGAGAAGTCGGTCGACATGTGGTCCTTCTACCTGACAGACAGGACGATGCGGTCGACGCTACGCGGCTTGTTGTACCGACACCGACATCGCCTGACTCCGCCAGGACACGATGGCACGCTTGCGGGACGCTTTCGCATGCGCATCATTGTCTGCCAAAGCATGTGGGAGGGGTTCATCGATGCCATCAGGGAGCTGCGAGCTGCTGGCGCTCAGGTCATCCAAGGACACGGCCGTATCCTGTCCAGTCTAAGCCGCCAGAAGGCCTGCATGTTGGATCATGTGAAAGTCATCACAGGCTCGAAGAACGTGTCGGCTGCAAGCCACAAGAACCATCGTGAGGACATGGTAATCCTTCCACGCAGCAGCACCACCGCGTGGAGCTATCTTCGCGATTTTGAGCCGTTCTTCTCCAGTCTATGTCAACGAGACTTGAAGCGAACGGAGCATCACCGTCGCATCATGACAGCACGGAGGCTCCGGAAGCAACACATGGCGGAAGATCGACGCGCTCGACATTCGATCAGTGATGCTTACAACATCGACCTCGACTTCGACCTCAACCAAGTGCTCGACCATGTGGCCAAGCACCGCTTGACGCAGGAGCTGATTGACTTGGAACAGTTTCGGTACCACGTGGAGGTTCAGCAAGTGCTAGGACAGCAGATCGTGCAGCAAGGGAGGCCCACTTGTCGCGAAGCTGGTCTCGGAGGACCACATGCAGCCAGGCGCTGGACATATCACTAGCCATAGCGTCATGTGCACAAAGATGCTGTCTACCGCTAAGCGCTCGCGGATTGCCGACAAGACTCAGCGCCACCGCAAGCCTCTCTCTCTCTC
>JAASGA010000702.1:0-14089 GCA_023334105.1 Globisporangium nodosum
GACTGGACCAAGATCATCGAGAACGGACTCTTCCATGACGACCGCGCGTCCAAGATGTGCGCGGGCAAGCCGTGCGCGAAGGTGACGAGGGAGGAGGCGCTGGAGTACTATTCGGGTATCGGTCCGCCGTACATCATGACGCGACGTGATATGATGAGCTTCATCGACGACTACTGCGACTTCGTCGTCGAGGGACGCAAGGTATCTGAGGACTGGATGACGGAGATGTACGGGTACTCGGTGGCGGCAGCGAATCACGGCATCAAGCACACGATCCTCACGAACCTGGCGCCGACGCATCCGTACCTGAACGGCCACGAGTACTGGTCGTTCCTGAGCGACGAGAGTCTCAAGCAGAATCCGTGCGAGGATCCGTACGAGATCGCCGTCCCAGCAGACCCTCCAGTCGGGGTGCACTACTTCCACTACTACATGCTCCTCGAGGACGGCCGGCAGTTTCACAAGGGCGCGATTCCGCCGGAGATCCTCAACTGTGACCACATGATGCTCGAAGTGCCCAAGGCGTCCGAGTATGCCGCGGTGTTCACGACCTACAAGGATAACCCGTCGTACATGGCACAGAAGCGGGTCGAGGTGTGGCTCGAGTGCACGCTCATAAAGTCTGTGAACGAGGTGCTCATGGGGCTCAAGAGCGCGATGTGCGACGCCGCGGGCTTCAACTCGTACCGGGGAGTCGTGATGATGTACGAGAAACAGAGTTGACCTCCAGAACATACTGCTTGTCGCTGCATGGTCTCTCTCGATGCCATGTATGCAGGAGTACACCACGATGACGCATCTGATCATCATAATGCAGTTTTGGTGTTCGTATCTAATCCCAAACATGATGACCGTGCTGCTCCTGACATCAGCTCCGATTCTCTGGTGCGTCGCGTCGACCGACGCCGGCAATCACCGCCACTGGTTGAGCGCCTCGAGATGCTGCACGAGAGGGACGCCGTGCACGTGGAAGCGAGCGACATATGCGCGATTCTTCGACCGCTGCTCGAAGGTACATCTGTCTCCGCTCAGCACGGTCAGAAGAACACTCATGGGTCGAGTTCCAACGGCGTAAGGTAGCGAGGACGCACCTGCGGCGCACTTGACGGAGTCGCAACCGGTGCTCCTTCAGCAGCTGCGAGTGCGACACATCGCAGCGCGAGTTCAAGATCGCCTGCACGTGTTGGAAGCAGCAAGAGTGAATGCGTGATTCATCTCTGCGGGATGCAAGCTTAGCCGCTGAACACGGACGTACGGATGGGGGCTGCGCTGATGACGACGCTCCATCCAATGATCGCGAGGGTTGTTCGGATTTGAGCACCCAGCTGCTCTGCGCTTCAGTCGGAAGCTGCCCGCCACAGAGAGAGAGAGAGAGAGAGAGAGAGAGAGAGAGAACACTCGGAAGTGAGCACCAGGATCACCACCCACCACCTTCCACTCTAATTGCCTTGCAACGCACCCGCGCGGTGTCGACGACGATGCTCAACGCCGCTTTCTGGCGCTTCCTGTCACACACAATCAGCTTCCTTCCCATTCCCACAATCTAACTGCGATCTGCTTACCGACTGCGCTTGGCGTGCGGCTGCTGCTCGCGCTTCACGGCCACTTCCTTCACGGGACTCTGCGAGCAGCTCAAATGCCAGCCTCTTAGCGACCTGCTGAGCACCAGCTAGTCACGTCACGCGCACGCACCGTGCTCTCGAGCTCCTCGCCGTCGCCGGTGGGGATCTTGTGCGCGAAGTCGAAGGCGGCGCCGACGCTCGCAGACACCGCGCAGCCACTCAGCAGCATGAGCTCCTCAGCCACGCGGAAAGTCTCGGCGTCGTGGCGCAGGTGCTGGTGCGTCGGCCGCTCCATCATCGTCGCCTTGTGCGTTTGGTGTTTGGGGCGGCGAGTGACTTGGTTCCAGTATGCGATTTACAAACAGCAAGTCATGCGCTTCAAATTCAAACTTATTTTAGAAGCTACCTGGGTTTACTGACTTCCAGCACTAATTCCTTGCTATACATTTTGTGCTAGACTCCACGTAAGGTCACACAATGTTCGTATTGCAGTATCTCAATAATTCCAAGGCGCGATAAAAATGGCGCGTAAAAAATTGCGTTCCCGCCAAAACCTAGCGCAACTCACAAAAGCTCACTTTGCCTGCTCACAGCTCCTCGGTATCACGCGCCGCTGCCGCTGCCGCTGCCGCTGCCGCTGCCGGCGCCGCAGCGCCGTCCACGGCGCCGCCGTGCTTCGAGTGCGTCATGCACATGCCCTGGCGCTGAGCCCACTTGTCGCAGCCGGGCAGACTGCACTTGGCGCCGCCGCCGTGCTTGCGGCACAGCCGCTTGAGGTGCGCCTTCTTCTCGCAGTCCGCCACGATGCACGGCCGCCCGCCGCCGTGCATCTTGCAGCGCCCGTGGCTCTGCGCCGCGCGCGTGCAGCCGCTCTCCTGGCAACGCGATCCTCCGCCGTGCCGGATGCACAGCCCGCGACTCTGCACGCTCTTCGTGCAGCCCGGATGCGAGCAGCGCTTCGAGCCGCCGTGGCGCTTGCACCGGTTGAACGCGCGCGCTTGGCTCTTGCAGCCCTCGACGCAGCAGAGCTTCCTCCGGTCGGTCGAGAACTTGGGGCTCGCGATGGCAGTGGGCAGCGAGTTGCCGCCACCAGCACCGACTGCGAGAGTAGCGCCGACAACACCTTCGCTGCTGCCACGATCGGCGCTGTTGTCGCTGTAGCTGCTGTCGTGCAGCGCTGTAGCAGCTGAGCTGCCGACGCCCGCCACGCTCGTTGGGGCGCTGCTCCATGCTGGCGGCAGCGTGTCGGTGTGGAAGGTCGGGAATGCTGCACGACGCACCATCAAGACAGCACAGCCATTAGAATCAAGGAGCTGCACCCACATGCTCGCGCGAAGCAAGTGACAAGAACGAACCTTCGCCGAAGAACTCGGACGACGTGGCGGACTGCGGAGGCGGCGGCGTGTAGAAGTAGAGCGTCGAGTGCGGGAGCTGCGGCGCGTGTAGGTGCTGGTGGAACGAGTTCGCGGTCATTGGTGCCGTCACTCCTCCTCCTCCGAGCGCAGCCGACGGGAAGAGCTGCTGGAGATCCACATTTGCCGACTCGTCAAAGTTTTGCAGATCGATCGTGTCAACGGCGCTCAGCGCGCTGTGGTGATGATGGGGGTGGTGGTGGTACTGCGACGCGGGGTGTTGAGTGCCGCTGGTGGTGGTGCTCCTCCAGTCCATGTCCATGGGACCTGCCGAGCTGCTTTTCCCAGAGGCGTGTGTGATGGACCGGTGGGGTGGGGTGGAGAGCTTCGTGCTTCGCTGGCCAGGCTCTTGTCTGGTCTGGTGTGAGAGAACAACGGGGGGATCTGCGCTCCTCGTCGCTGATGGCGAGCGGCCTTTCTCGAACTGCGCTGCTCGTGGAATGGCTCCGATTTCAAGGCGGCGGCGGGTCTCATACATGACAGCTCGAGACTTTGTGAATTGCGAGAAAAAGACGCACCGAGACCAGTACTACAAGTCTGGTGCTGGGATTCGAGTGCGATCTCGTGTCGAGATCGGCTTCCATTGCTGCCATGCGAATCGGAGGTGCTGGTGGTCGACAATCTCTTCAAGATGGCATGACCTTCAACTCTGAGGTTCATCTGCTCTGTCCAACTCTAACTCCAACTCTGATCCCGCTCAGACGTCGTCTCAGCCTCAGCCCTTATAACAAAATTATTCAAAAATTGGTTTGGGGAGTGTGCTCTGATTGGCTGGTTTGCGCGATGACGCCATCACCTCCGCTTAATTCCTAAAATGAAGTTACTTGGATTTTGTATGGTCTGGAAAGCCAATCAGAGCGCAGCACGGTTGGCTCTGATTGGCTGGATTTTGATGCTGGCGTCATCCTTCCCGCTTAATTCCTAAATGAAAAGATGCGAGTTAAATACTTATCCAATATAATTGATAACTCGTACTCATGTCGAGAGGAGTTTAATCGTGTGTATGCTAACTTCGCGTCTCTCGTTCGGCGTGTCTGCCCGGATCTGCTGCTCTACTTCGACCAAAACTGAAAGACATGCGTGCCAATGTGGTCCAAGTGCGCCAGATCCAAGCACTTTTCTGCCAGCGACACGACGACAAACAGGATCGAATCGCATTGGAACCAGCAAGACCTGTCTGGATAAGTCCGTCGCTGGGATCCTCAACCATCAAGTGACAATCCTGCGGCAACTCAACTCAAGCATTGCTCATCACACCACTCGACCACGCGTTCCAGACAGTGTACCAGACTTTATTGCGAAGGTTGCCGATCGACTAAGCGACTTTGCGCTGAGCAGAGTCCGAATGCAGTACGAGAACTTCGTCGCACTCGGGTTGCGCGGAAGGTGCACGAAGACCGACACGTACTGCGAGTGGGTGGTGCTGCCGCTATGGAGAACAAGCTCGTACCACGACCTCCATTGGACGTACGACTGCAGTTTTTTCGCTACGTACCATCTGCCGTGTCAGCGCCACATGGTTGTTGCCAAGGTCGGCCACAAACTCTCCGCGCTTTCTGCATCGTCAATCAAGCCGCGCTGGTGTATGCTGGCGGCGCAAGGGTTGCAGACGTCGATCGAGCCGTCAGTCGAGTGTCTTCTTTCGATCACGAGGATGGCAAAGCTCAAGCGCCATGGCAGCGCAGAAGCAGCGGTGTCCGGTGATGCAACAACCTTACTCGAAGATGCTGCAACCTTAACTGACGATGCAGCAACCATAGCTGAAGATGATGCAACCCAAGACCATGGAGCACGCGAGCAACCTCGACTCCGACACAAGAAGCAAGTTCTCCATGTCAGGTTGAGGAGAGCGGAAAAAGCAAACGCCGTCATGCTCACTTCGCCAAAGAAGTACACGTAAGCCAAAGCGGCGTTCTAGCCTCTCTTAGAGTCTCTCGCATCACTCTCCTCGGCCGAGTTCTACAAGCAGCTCGCCAAGTGGGAATATGTCGTCCACGGATCATCTCGCAAGCAAGGGAACAGTGCTTGCGAGATGACCCACGAGTGCGAGGAGGAGTCGGAGGGCGATGAGGAATTAGACCCATCGACGGCAGTGAGCACGCTGGACCTCATCGAGCGGATCGAGCGCCAAGACCAGGTTGGTGGTGTAGACGACGGACAAGAGGAGTCGTGCTTGTGTTCCGACAAAGACCGTGCAAACCCACTGGCATAGGTTGTGGTGCCTTCCCCTCGAGACCGTGTCGGCGACACCAAGGTGCTTCACGCTACTTCTCCAGCACACTAACCGTCCGATGTGCTGCCACGTCAGCTCGCAGCAGCCTTACCAAGTCACCAGACGAAGGACGCTGATATACTTCAACTCCCAACACCGAAGAAGGGAACCAACTTGCGGCTCAAGAGCAAGCAAGGGTGGACCAAAAGTGCGAACGAAAAGCTGCGGTCTCTCTTTCAGCCGACCTCGGTGTCAAGCTGCCCGACATGGTGAACTGGGTGTTGCGGACTCCTCAACTAGAGACAGTCGCGAACTACTTGGACAAGTATCCTGTGCGGTACGACGGCAAGTTCCTTCTTGCACGCGTCCCCAAGTGCACCAGAGATTGTGTCGACGCGGCGCAGTATGTGTAGAACTACGTCGTGCCTCTCAGTCTGGTGAAGAAGATGGTAGCCAAGGTCGAGGAGGAGAAGCAGAAGCGCAAGCCATCCGCTTACTTCAATGCCAATTAAGAGTTGACCGAGGCGGACGGCACCACGACTGCAGAGATTCTGGTGTCTTTGTCTCCAGACCTCCCGACGTGCTCCAGGTGAGGTGCAAGGTTGCTCAATCAAGTTAAGGTTGCTGCTGCTCTACGCACTGTACTAACACACCGTCTGCCACTTCAGCCGCTATGTCCACACAATGAACCATTTCTACGAGTGCAAGCACACTTGCGAGCGCTGGGCGCATGACTTGAGCTGGTTGTCAGAAGACTGGACCAAGTTTTCGTCTCCACAGTACCCGGAGCTGTTCGCAAGAGAGATCATGAGCGACTTCAACCTCGCAGCACTTCGACACTCAACCGCTGTTGTTGGACAACACAACCAGCAACTTGCGAGAATGGTGCTGTCGAGCTTCAAGTCTTCTTTGCTGCGCACTCGACTCGGCCTCCTCTCTCGCCAGTACACCGTCACATTCGAAGAGGTCGTCGGCTTCGTCGCGCGCAGCACGTGGCTCAGCGACTCAGTGATACACCTTGCGTGCAAGATCATCTACGAGCGGGATCAGGGTTGCGTGTTCCTGAGCTCACTCGCGTTCCACCTGCAGACGCCACCACCACCAATCGAACCGATGTCCGACATGCAGTATCTCGTCCACCCTGTACATCTGAGCGATGTCTACTGGGAATCATGATAGTGCGGCTCGCGCTACCGTCGCTAATCACAGCCTGCCTGTATGAACCGCTTTGCAGAGCTAGTTACCGACCGCAGCTTCAGTATGTCTTGGAGTTCAGCCTTTTGTCGCTGCTGAAAAGGTGGCACGCGGTGGGTGCGATGAAGACAGAGTTCCTGAGAGTCAAGATGGAATGGGTGTTGCACCCAAAGCAGTCAGACGGATCGAGGTGCGACATGATAGTCGTCGCGCAAGTGTCATCACACTTGGGCAAGACCTTCGCCTTCCAGCAACATGACATCACATCAGTGTACATCCGTGTGATGCAGCTGCGTCTGCTATGGATGGTCATGTGCAAGACGCTTGTTGTCCACCCACACCCGGAGGAGGTGAGCTGACGTACGAGCAACTAGATAAATACTTTAGCGATGGCGACCATTAGGCGACGTTTGCTGTGGTCTAATACTACTCGTCGTCCCCAGTGAGAGTCTTGGAGATCTTACCAATGACGAATGTAAGAGACGGCAGGTGGCTGGAGTCGCTGCTGCTTGTGGTGTGGTTTGCCATCAACTCGTACGTGTCTTGCTTCTCAGCGGTGACCTGGAGTAGGAGCTCCTCCTGTGCCGCGATAGCGTCCGCGCAAAGTTGTGCTATCTCGCGCAGCCGTGTTTCAATCTCGGTCAGGCCGCGGACACGCGATCTCAGTAGCTGACTGCTGAGGCTGTGCCGCTCTGCGCGGTCTGCGGCTTGCACTACTCAACTATCGTGGCAACAGCACGCGCACGAATCCGCTACCGCCGCGCTCGTTCGGCTTCTCCATCTTATAATGAAGGTCGAAGTGCGAAATTGAGATGTGTCCCGAAATTAAGTGGTGGTCGGGACACTAGGTGTATTATCCTAAACTGTGCCTTTTAAGCCGTTAAGGTTGCAGCATGACTGTTAAGGTTGCAATAATTTCTGTCGTCCATCACTCCGAACCTGATGGCGAGCAGATTTGTAGGGCTGCGCTGGCGCGCGGCGGCGCCCGTGCTGCAGCTGCGGCTGGCGACGCCCGCTCGTCCGCTTGCTGCGGCGCACTTCTCAGTGTTCGCGAGCGCGCGGCCGCTCTCCAGTCGCGCGCCATTGCGGCCGTGGTTTACTGGGCTTCAGGCGCAGCAGCGCGTTTGGGCATCTGGAGAACGCGACCAGCCCCCAGCAGCCGAGGACGACGACTGCGCGAAGCTGCCGACACTGCCGCCTGTTGCGCCGCTGTCACTGGACGCGACGCGCGAGCAGCAGCAGGCGGATGCGTTCAAGCTCGAGAAGGACACGTGGGCGGAGCGCTACTGTCCGGCGTGGATGGTGCCGTACGTTCAGCTCGCGCGCCTCAACCGTCCGGCAGGTACGCCGCTGCAGCCGTGACGACAATGGTGGTGGTGATGGTAGCAACGACTGCAGCTATGATGTAGGTGTTTGTGTTTACTGATCGGCTCGTGAACTCTCTCGCTCGCTTGTCAGGCACATACATGCTGCTGTGGCCGTGCTTTTGGAGCATCTCGCTGGCGGCGCCGGCGGGAGAGCTGCCGGACGTGGGGATGCTGGCGCTTTTCGGCACCGGCGCGTTCATCATGCGCAGCGCCGGGTGCACGATCAACGACATGTGGGACAAGGACTTTGACAAGCAGGTCGAGCGCACGAACAAGCGGCCGCTGGCGTCTGGTGCCATCACGTACCCGCAGGCGTGGGGCTTCCTCGCGGTGCAGCTGACGGCGGGGCTCGGCATCCTGCTGCAGCTCAACTGGTACAGCATCGCGATGGGCGCCTCGTCACTCGCGCTGGTCGGCGCGTACCCGCTCATGAAGCGTGTGACGTACTGGCCGCAAGCGTTCCTGGGCCTCACGTTCAACTACGGCGCGCTGCTCGGCTACGCCGCGGTGCACGGCGAGTGCGCGTGGCCTGTGGTGCTGCCGCTGTACGCGGGCGGCGTCGCGTGGACGATCGTGTACGACACGCTCTACGCGCACCAGGACAAGAGCGACGACAAGCAAATCGGCGTGCGCTCCACGGCGCTGCTCTTCGGCGACAACACGAAGCCGATCCTGAACGCGTTCTCCGCTGCGGCGATCGCGGGTTTCGGTGCGGCCGGGTACGCCGCGGGACTCGACTGGCCGTTCTACGCGGGGCTGCTCGGCGGCGCCGGCCACCTCGCGTGGCAAGTCAACACGGCAAAGCTGGACGACCCCGTGAATCTGCAGCAGCGCTTCGGCTCAAACAAGTGGTTTGGCGCGCTCATGTTCGCGTCCATCGTCGCTGGCAACGTGGTGTAAGTGCTCGACGGCGAGAGAGCGAGGGAGAGAGAGGGAGAGAGAGATGTAGTAGAGGCAAGCTTGACGAACCGCACACGAGAACAGCGAGCGTCTTGTGTGTACTGATTGGGGTCGTGCTACAGACAAGACCTGGAGGAAGCGAGAGCTGGCTACGAACGAATGCTCGAGGACTGGTGGACGGAGTGCGTCTGGCTTCGTCGGAGGAAGGCAGGTGCCGACAGACCCGAGGTAGAGTGGCTGGGTCGACCTGGGCGATACGGAACGTGCAGGAAGAACGTCTATGCGGCCTTGGTCGCCGCCGCTGCAGGAGCCTTCTTCTTGATCGTGAAAACGCCAATGCCGAGCACGTTCTTGACCTCCCACACGACCGTGACGACGATGTGGATGTACGCCGCGAGCGAGAGGAAGAAGAACTCCTTCAGGATGAGCCCTTCGTTGATCGCGTCGTAGATGCCCTCGAGCATGCTGAAGCCGCAGTGGCCCGCAACGTAGAAGATCGGCACGAGCGTCTTGCGGAACGGGTGGTACTCCTCCCCGCACAGGTGCGCGAGCATCAGGTGGAGCTGCACAGTGCGTGACAGCCAACAAGAGGCAGTTAGCAGTGCAGATAGGATCGCAGCAGATAGCAGAGGAGAACGCACCACAAGCTTGCTGTTGAGCAGCCCGAGCATCCAGAGGAACAGGCGCGGGTACTGCACGAAGATGCCGGTCGGCGAGAACGTCGCCCAGAGCACGAGCAGCACGTTGACGAGGATGAAGGGCGCGAGGCGCGTGATCGCCACGAACATCGAGTCCTTGCGTACGCGCACGGCGTGGACCACGTTGACGACGCTGTTATTGGACACACACGAGCAGAGGAAGAAGACGGAGGTGAGCATTCACCCACATCGCAACAGCAGACGGAAGCAACGTACTTGACGGCGATCGTGAAGAACGTGCTGACGGCCGTGACGACGACGAACAGTGTGTTGTTCTGCACGCCCGGCAGCAACTCCTGCGTCCAGAACTGCGTGCCGACCGCCGCGGTGAGCAGCTTGAGCGAAATGCCAATGAGGATGCCCTCGGTCGGGCCGTTGATGAGCGGCAGCTGCAGCGAGCCCGAGTAGTACTCTTCCCACGTCGCGCAGATGAAGACCACGTGCGCGCTCCAGGCGAACGCCAGCGTCTTCCACGACGCGCCGAGCTGCAGCACGCACGCCATCGTCGTCGTGCCGACCGTCACGTTGAGCGCGTCGCAGCCGTGGTCAAAGAGCAAGCCGAGCGGCGACGAGCTGCCCGTGCGACGTGCCTGCTTGCCGTCCAGGTTGTCGAGGGTCTGCTCGCAGCACAGCATGTTAGAACTCTGCGAAACGAGTGACCACGCGATACACTAGCGGTTGCCGCACCTGGTAGGCGAAGAGCGCGAGTGCGGCGACGACGAAGAGCCACGCGGGCGCGTCGCCGTCCAGGAACGGGCAGTAGATCGCGAAGAGCAGGTGCGAGCAGCCGACGAGCAGCAGTCCAATGAGCGTGATCTGCACGTACAGCAGAGCGAGTGAGTGCGAGGTCGTCATCCACAGCAGTGCACGCCACGTACCAGGTTAGGCGCGAGCCAGAGCGGGAGGAAGTCGACGAGGAAGTCGTTCATGGGCGTGAGCACGTGCTTGTAGATGAGCGAGTTGTCGGAGCCGTGGTACTGGTACGTGAGCAGCTTCTCGGAGCCCTCCTGCGTGACGTACTTGCCGAAGTACGTGGACTTGCCGTCCGCGGTCGAGCGGTGGCGCACACGCTTGCGCAGCTGCTGCTGCTGCTCGTGGGCCATCGCGGCGGCCGCCGTCATTGCCGTCGCACTTCCTGGTGCCGAAGAAGAAGTCGACGAACCGGCAGCAGCTGCGGTCGTCTGCGTCTCGGTGGCGCTGGCCATGGTCGTCGTTCGAGCCAGATACGGAGCTACGGAGCCGGAGCTTGAGGCGGTCGGTCGGTTGGCGTGTTCGAGCTGGCGAATCGCGAAGTGAGCGCTGGTGGCAGCAGCAGGAAGACGAGCGCACGAGGTGCCTTCCTGTCCGCAGCAGCAGGTGTGAGGCAAGGGGTGCACTTGAGTGTCAAAAGAGAGCACCACTCGAATTCCGGTTCACTGATTCGCTGAAAAGAGGTTCCGAAAGCGACTTGATTTGCTGGAAAATGCAAGGTGCAATGATCATGATTGGATAAAAATGTGAAGATACAAATCATCATTTCGGTGAATTTTTAGGAAACGAAAGATGAAAATCACGATACAAGCTTCTTCGACAACGACAACGACAACAACGTCGACGTCGACGAAGAGAATGCGGGTGCGACCGATGCGCGCGTCCAAGCGCCGCGGCCTCCCCAGCGCAAGTCGCGCGGCGCCCTTCGCACCCTCATGCACTGCGCCACCACCGTCATCAGCAGCAGCAGCAGTGGCCGCAGCTGCTTCTGGCGCCTCCGACAGCGTCGACGAAGGCGGAGATCAGCAGAGTGATGATGCTGGTGCTGCTGGTGCTACGAGCATCTCCGAGTCGGAGGACGCGGCGCCGCATCGCGTGCTGGATATCGGACGCGCAAGCGACGTCGACGCGCGAGGGACGCGAGTAGCCACGAAGCGGCGCAAACAGAACAAGGCCCCGAGGTGCGTCGTGAAGAGATGTCTGGTGCTAAGCGATGATGGAGGCTAACGGGCTACGACTTGTGTGACACCCGTGCGACACAGCGCCGTGGTGCCGAGGACGCTGGTGAGAGCGACGAAGGATGTGAAGCGCCGCCGCGTGTCGGTGGCGAGCGAGGAGCGCCGCCTGGTGCACCTGGGGCTGCTGCAGACCGCGTTCAGCAGCGAGGATGACGGGCTCGACGACACGAGCTGGCTCACGAGCACGCTCATGGATCTCATGCTCTGGCGGCTCGCGAGCCAGTACCCGGGCGTGCACTTCCTGCCGACCGACTTCTTCCATTGCTTCCTGGAGAGCCGTAGTCGCAGTCGAACCAAGAAGCGCAGCCACAAGCTCAGCAACAGTAGCAGTCATACTCCGCGGAGCCCGAGCGACAGCGACTTTCGTGTGCGAGACGTGCTGGGGCGGCCGGTCGACTACGGCAGCGACCGCCCGCTGCTCTTCGCGGTCAACTGTGGACGCATCCACTGGAACCTCTTCCGCGTGCAGCTGACGCCGCAGCCGGAGCTCCAGCTCTTCGAGCCCATGGGGTGCGTGTGTGCTTGTCTTGTCGGCTAACAGCGCTGAGCGCACGCGGCTGACTCGTGTTCCTATCCATTTCGGCGGCTCAGACGACTAGCGTCGCGCTCCGGACTGTCGTCGTATCGCTGCGTGCCCCGCAGCGTGGTGGAGTGGCTGGAGGCGTGTTACCCGCAGCACCGGAGCTGGATCTCGCGGGCCGTGACCGCCATCACAGCGCCGCAGCAGGTGAGCGGCTTCGACTGCGGTGTCGCGTGCCTACTGTATGCGGACAAGTGCGGCCAAGGCCAGACGCGCCAGGAAATCGACGCGCGCACGGACCAGCGAGCGATCACGGGCTTCCGCGCCACACTGCAGCAGCAGCTGCGCGAGATGATGGTGCAGAGCGGCGAAGTGCTCTGGTGATCTCGAGTGCAGCCATGTAACCTTAAACATAGGTGCTGCGCTACATCCTGCAACTAGGACCTGGGATCCAAGAACTCCAGTAGTTCTGGGGTTCTTGGACATCCAGGCCATAGGAGAGCACGCTACCAGTCTTATATCGGAGTTGCATCTTGTGCGCTTGAATCGAGTTCCCACACACTTGTTCGGAGGCGCGATGCGTTGCTTGTCACTGCTGATCGATGCTGATTGCACGCAACCCGAAGTCTGCGAAAGGCAAAAATTCTGAAAAGTTCCAAAAAGTTTTCAAATTTTCTCTTGGTTTTACAATAACCACTGGTTCATGATTCGCCTGTGCAGAAGTATACTGGGACCAAGTACTTTATGTAGGGATAGTTTGTCACGGGATTTTCGCTTGTTTCACGTTTTGCATGAAGTCAACGACGCTACAGTGGAATGGGCACGACAAGAAACGGTATCCTCGAGGAAGATAAGGAGCGGCGAGCGGCGACGAACAGGACAAGGACAAGACCAGCAACAATCATTACGATTATGCCCCGCACAAAAACGAATGACCCGCCAGAAAAGCGTCTTACGCCATCGGCTTTACTTGAAGTGCTTCGCTTTCCGAGCAGATCGAGAACGGTTTCTTGCGTTTGATCGCCTTGATCGATGTGGTCTCTTGAGGCGACATGGTGTGTGAGCTGGTACTGGGAGGGATGCTTGTGCTATCCTGGCCGTGTGCTCTAACAACGTGTACGATAGCTGGGAAGTGTTATTCGTCATGCCATTTAGCGTGGCGTGAACATGCGTATTCTTATTGACTCTGCTCAGCCCAACACACACGGCAAACTCCACGAATCGGATCTCGGTCTCGTTACTTATTTTAGTTTTCATTTGGCTAATTGCGCACCTTCAGGCGCACCTCGAAATTCGGTACGGTCGAAGATTCGCTTAGGACAGGTGCTGCATTACCAAATGATGATCGGGTGAGAGGGTGTTTGCAACACTCTTTCAGTCTACCATGACCGGCGTTACATTTTTCTCGCTTCGGGCTCCTACCGCAGCGCCGTTCTTGTAAGTTGAATTGCCCCCCTTCCAGTCTCCATCCTCAAGCTTTTGTGTTACCGCTGGTCCGTTACACTCCTAGGAAATGGGACGTTCCGTGAGCGAACTGGAGCTGCCCGTCTGTTGCTTGAGCAACTCAATCGTGAGCACTGAGACGGTTGCGCGTATGGAACCTGAAGAATTCGTGAAAAGCACACTTGAATTAGGTTAGGCTCGCGTTCGCATTCGAAATGGGCAGCACCCTTCTCTATACCATTTAGATCACATATTCGCGTGACTCCCCCGGACAAGCATCGCAGGAGCAGTCATCGTCTTGAATGGGCGGCACACTCTGCCTACCTTCGAAGGTATGACGTAAGACATACGCTCCGTAAGCTAGCAGCCAGTGGCAACTTTGAAAATGCACTAAAATGTGATGTTCTGAATACACACATCGAAAGTGAGTACACGATTTCACCTGTTGTACCGGGAGTCAACTGTTCATGTTCTCTCTTTCAGATTTGCCCTGTAACCGGGCGTACCCGAGTTACGCAGCACAGATAGAGAGGAAGCGTGCGTAGCACCTTCCGCAAGGATTCCAGTCTCAAAGACGGAAAGAGGCGAAGAAGACGTTGGGCGAGTTTAGCTCCAAAACCAAAGTGTTATTTGTCATGCTTAGTGCGGTTCCACCAGTCAGTGTGAACCTGTAGATTTTGTATACTATACTAAATCTAAGATGCCTAAATTATGAATGGCTCTGAGAGTCCTGACGATCTTATTGGTCAATTGTGCTATTCTAGCCAATAGGAGAAGGCGCCAATTTATGGCC
>JAASGA010000703.1:0-14075 GCA_023334105.1 Globisporangium nodosum
CATTCCCCGCAGTCAGATCCATTCCTGAGGCGGCGCAACCCTCCGACCGATGCGCATGTAGTCACTGCCCGATGTCGAGGCAACCAGCTTCTGCTGCTGCTGCGCTCACCGCAATGCGGGTGCAACCCTCGCGTCGGTGTTAGTAGTGGAGTCACTTGACAACACCAAAATGGTCATTCTCGGTGGCGAGGTACATCGCCAAGATCGTGCACCCTTCCGGCAGGTTCTCAATGCACGACTTCGATGTGTCCACCGCGTGCCGCCTGCTTCACAGCGTCGTTCGTGTACACACCGCTCAGGTAGTTCTTGTGGATCCGGTTGGCAACGTGCAAGTGACCAGCAGCGACTGCTTTCTCGATCCAGCCGACCGCTTCTTGTTGCCGAGCGCATCCGTTTGACCGTCTCCAGGCCGCCAGTCCTCGCGCAGAACCGAAGCCGTTGTGTCTGGATCAAGCACGTACCTGCGCTCGAGTCGGAACCTAGCGACCTCGAGCTCTCGGCAGCCCGAAGTCGCTCGTACCGACGTACCGCATGGACAGAGCATAAGCGGAGCCAGTCGATGCATCGCGACGTTGGCGTTCGAGCCCGTGCAGCCAACGCAGGACCTCGACACTCGCCTTCGTACTACCGGGTATGGCTCAAGACGTGAATGAAACTTCGTCCGGGACAGCACGGGCTCGCGACGAGCTCTGGGAGACCCAAGTCGGTCTCGGGTGGTCTTCTTGGCCATGAGGCCAGTGCCGACTTGGCACCTCGATTCCCGTGCAGGTAGGTGGTTCGGGTCGGTCTTCTCGCTGACAACAGACTCCTCATCATCGAGAGAACAGCGCGAGGCCGGCACAGAAGAAGCAAGTCGTTCGTTCCTTCTCGCTGCTGTCATCTCTGCCGTTCGCTACTGCTGTCTATCCCGCCTGCGAATCACGGCTCAAAAGTAGTTCAAAATTTACAAAACTACACGCTCGCACCGCTTCGCGCGCATCAAAAGCCGTGGTTCTCCTGCGACGGCGCGCCACTTGACTGGCCGCTCGACGTCCGCATGCGCGCTGGCAGCTTGCTCACGTCCTCAACGAGTCGTCGCACGGCGTCGCTGTCGCTGCCGTCGTCCGGATCCTGCGGCAGCAGCTGCTGCGGCTGCTGTTTGCCCGACCACTCGAACAGCAGCAAGTCCGGCGGCGTCGACGGCAGCGACGCCACGTTGTCGTCGCCCTCCCCGAGCGAGTCCCCGAGCGACGGCGACGACGGCGGGTACAAATGCAGCCTCCCGTCCTCGGCGTCTCTGCCGCTGCCACCCGGCAGCAGAGAGCGCCGCCGCCGCCGCCGGGACTCCAGGAACGACGCGTGCGGACCGAACCCGTCCTCGGACGACGAGATCGAGAATTCTTCGTCGTCGTCGTCCACGTGTCCACCTTCTCCTTCTCCTTCTTCGTAGTCGCCGTCCGAGTCGTAGTCCGAGTCCAGCTCCTCTACCTCCGGCTCGGCAGCACGCCGCTCGATGCTCAGACGCTGAAACTTGTTCACACTGTCTTCGTCGTACACGAACATTGTCGTCGTGCCCGGCGGGTACGCGCCGCTGCCGCTGTGCCTGCCGCCGCTGCGAGGAGGCAGTCCGAGAAGGGCCCCCGATGGCTTCTGCGGCGACGCCAGCGACCGCGCGTGCGCGGCAAGTGACGCCGCTGACAGCCGCGACGACGACGATGCCGACGAGGATGCGTCGTTGCTGTTCGCGTGCGCGCTCGAGAACGATTTGCGCCACGCGGGAGGAGCCGGCGTGAGCTCGCTCGACTCCATCACGCCGCGTAGCGCCTGCACCATCTGGGACGTGGCGTGCGCCGACGCCGACGACGACGACGACGATGTCTTCCGTGCCGGCGAAGGTGACGGCGCCGCGGGTGGCAGAGCCGCCGCCTCCGCGGGTCGCTTCGTCTCGACGTACGACGAACGCCGTCCGCGGTTGTACTGGGCGTGGCGGAGCTGGTGCTGCGTGCGCTGCTGCTGGTGCTGCTCTGGTGCTGCGAACTCCGGCTCCGGCTCCGACTCCAACTCAAAGTCACTCGAGCTCACGACCGACGCCGCGCGCTGCGAGTCCTCGAGGCGCTGCTGGAGCTTCTCGATCTTCTGTGACAGCCGGTGGATGCCGCGGGTGTTGTCCAGCGACACCACGTGCTGCGAGCGGAGCTGCGCGCGCGGGTGCTTCCCCTCGGAGCTCTGCTTGGACGCGCTCGACGCGGCCGTCTGGTCCGAGAAGAGCGAGTCCTTGTGCGCCGGAGAGCGCCGGCTCCGTCCGCCGCGACTGCTGCTGTTGCTGCCGTCGGGGTGGTGGCGGTAGTAGCGTGCCGACGACTCGTCCTGCATCGCTGCTGCCGCAGCCGCTGCGGCGGCGCGCGGTGGCGCCCGGCCGTTCCGCGAGCTCCGGCTCACGCTCGCGTTGCTGCCGCTGCCACGAGACGACAGCGAGAGCGACGAGAGCGACGACGACGAGAGCTGGTCGTCCGAGAAGAAGAGGAAGTTGTTGTCGTCGCGGCCGCTGCGGCTGCTGCTGCTGTAGCGGTAGTAGTCCTCCGACCCGCCGCCGACGTCCGAGTGCGCGCCGACGCTGCTGTTGCTGCCGCCAATCGCGGCCAGCACCGCGTCGAACTCGGGGCTCGAGATGTCGAGCGTGTCGCGGATGCGCAGGATCTTCTCGTACATGTCGTCCGCGGCCGGCGAGTTCGAGTGGTCCGCGTCGGACACCGCGACGTTGATCGTCTCGCGGATCTGCTGCATGTGATACGCGAGCTTGCTCAGCGCCTCAGCCTTCGCTGCTGCCGCCGGCTGCTGCAGCCGCCCGCCGAAGCTCAGGTCGCTCGTGCGCAGCGTCGACGGCTGGTGCGGCGCACGCTCGTCATCCTCCGACAGGCGCGACGGGCGGTGCCGCGCCGCTTCCTGCACGCTCGCGCGCGGTCGCGGGTTTTGCTGCAGGTCGCGTAAATACGCCTCGGTGCCGCCGTTCGACGACGAGCGCTCGGAGCTCGCCGCGACACTGGCGCTGCCGGCGCCCGCGAGGCAGAGCGTGCAGACGCGGATCTGTGCGGCGTCGAAGAGCGGCTCCTCGAGCTCGCGCAGTGGCGCGCAGGACGAGCACACGACCTCGCCGCACGTCTGGCAGTGGTGCTTGCGGTGGAAGTAGAAGCTGCGCAGACACACGGCACAGGCCTTGCGGTCCGCGCTCGCGACCCACTCCCACTGTTCGAGGTACTGCAGGCGTCCCATGCGCTGGCGCTCGAGCAGTCCCTTGACGCGCTGGATCGCGGCCACGCTCTCGAGCAGCACGTCCTCCATGGCGCTGCGCAGCGGCGCCGGCAGCGCGCCGTCGATCTGGCACAGTGCTGTCACCTTGATGATATTGGACTGGTGCGTGCGCGAGATGACGACGCCCGAGCGCGAGAGCGGCGCGCGCGTGAGCCCGTAGGCGTCGAGGTGTGGCACCTCGCGGTCGGGCGAGATGGCCTCCTGCACGATGAAGCCGAGCACGGTCGAGCCGGGGCGCGGTTTCTTGTGGCCGGCATACTCGAGGTAGCAGAAGTCGAGTCCCTTCCAGCTCTTCGCGGTGGCGCCGTCGCCCGAGTCCGTGCTGCCGCTGTGGTGGCTGCCGCTGCTGCTGCGACCGCGCTTGCTCTTGAGCGCGCACCACTTGATCGCGCGGTACGAGTACGCGGGCTTCTTCGCCACGCTGGCGGTCGGGAACGTGAGCAGCGTCTGCGCGTCCAGGAACGCGTCGCCGTGCAGGTACGCGAGCGTGCGGCGCAGGTCCTTGGTGCGGCTGCGCGCGAGCGCCGCGAGCACTTCCTCGGGCTGCACGTCGACGAGCTGCACGCTGGCCTTGAGCAGCGTGGCGGCGCGCGCGGCCTTGCTGTCCGGGCGCACGTCCACGAAGGTCGCGCGCTGGCACTTGGCGCTGCCCGGCGGGCGCTTGACGTCGTTCCAGGCGTAGACGCAGTCGGCGTCCTCGACGACGCGCACGAGCTGCGCCACGCGCTCCTTGGCGAGGCGGCGGTAGGCGAGCAGCTCGTCGACGCCGAGCACGAGCTGCGGGAAGAAGCCCTGGTAGAGCGGGAAGCTCACGCTCGGCGGCTCCATGCTCGTGGCGGCGGCGGCGGCGCTCGTATGTAGCGAGCGGGTAGTTGGTTGTCGTAGGGAATGTTGCGTTGTGTGCGCTGGAAACAAAAAATGGTCGGCGGCATGACGACGCTTACACTTGGCGTTTGTATACGAAGCTCTTGAAGGGCGGAAGAAATCGAATAGAGAAGGCAAAAAAATTCTCTCCTCAAGAGCCAGCAGAGGCACACCAGAGCATGCTGCTGCGTGAAAGGCAGGCGTGAAAAGCGAGCGTCAGGCAACTGCGTCAGAGCGAGGGAGGTGTCCACACACACACACACAGTGTGTGCAGCCAGGTAACCAGCAGCAAAAAACGCTACGTGGCCCTCCTCCTCGTGAAGGAACGCGTCAGTGCGCGACTGGCCTCTCGTGCTCGCTTCGTGCGAGCGAGGTCAGTGAGGTCGGTCTGCCGCCGTCGCCAAGCAATGAACGAACGGGTGGCTGAGCGAACGAGTCGGATCGAGCTACGCTCCTGTCTCTTTTTCAGAGGCTCTCCTTGTCTGCTTGCTCGACGCGAACGATGAACGGCTTTGAAGGCGACGGCCGTAGGCACTCCGACACTGTGATGGCAACGATAACGGCATTTGACCATTTGACGCTGTCGACGGCTCGCAACTGCGGTCGAGTACAGGAGAGAGAGAGAGAGAGAGCGAGGCAGAGAATCGAGTGTGCGAGCAAAACTGCGTCGACGACACAAGCAATTGCATTCGATTTTATGAATGACTCAAGATGCGTGCTCGAGCAGGACAACAGCTCGCGGCTTGTCACTCGGAGCCTTGGGAGCACCGGAGAGAGCCTGCTTGCGGCTGACGTCGACGACGTCAGAAGCAAGAGGGAACGCGTCGATAACACTCGAGCTGCACATTCCGGTTACCGAAATCCACGGTCCTCGAACTATCAACTATCCAATCCTAAAATACACCTTTCAAAACATAAATGTTAGCATCCCAACCCGACTTTCGTCACTATCCGCTTCTCAGTATCAAACTCGCAGGCGCCAGCAACCACAAAAAGCCATTTCGCAGCGCCAAGCGCCAACCAAGACTCAACCTCCAGCAGCAGCAGCCGCCGCCGCCGCTCGCGCCCCTCACGTCCGCGAAGTAGCTCTAGTATGGTGGTGAGACTGCGCCTCGCGCGCTGGGGGCGCAAGGACCTGCCGTTCTACCGCATCGTGGCGGCGGACGCGCGCGCGCCGCGCGACGGCAAGCACCTCGAGATCGTACGTGGTGGAATGAATCCCTGCTGCTGTAGCTAGTATGAGGAAAGTGAGCAGCAGCCGGCGCTAATGTGCTAACTGTGTGTGTGTGTATATATGTGTGTGTGTGTGTAGCTGGGCACGTTCAACCCGATCGCGGCGACCGACGGCGTGAAGGAGCTGCGCGTGAACAGCGAGCGCGTGCGGTATTGGGTCTCGGTCGGCGCGCAGCCGTCGGACCGCGTGAGCCACCTGCTGGGCGTGGCCAACATCCTGCCGATGCCGCCCACGCGCCAGTACGGCAAGAAGAGCATCCCGAAGAAGGACCGCGAGGGCAAGAAGTGAGCGCGTCTGGCAGCAACGGACCATCGCCCAGAAGCTCGGAGGTGACCCCGACCATTGGAGCACGCACGCAGCAGCATAGAACAGGTTCCCCCCCCGACGTCACCGTCAATACACAGCCAATCGGTCAGCCGCCGCCTGCCTTCCTTGCTCGGATTATGTGAGGGACACATATGCATCGGCGTCTATTAGGTTATGAGTCTTCCAGTCATGAGCGACACATGACAGCGAGGGCCGGCGGCGGCGGTCTCCTACTTCTGCGTCTTGGGGAGTCGCCGGTTCTTCGCCGGACCGGAGCCGCCGCCCTTGAGCATGTGGCCGCCCTTCTTGACCTGCTGGTTGAACGTCGCGTTCTGCTCCTCGAGCCACCGCCGGATCTCCTTCTGCTTGTCGCGCTTCGCGGCCAGGCGCGCGGTCTCCTCGTCGTGCTTCTCGCGCGCGAGGAACTCGGCGTCGCGGCGCAGCTCGCGGGCCGCACCCTTGCGCGCGCGCTTCACCTGCCGCTGCAGCTGCTTGAGCTTGGCCTTGTCGCGGTCCGCGCCCTTGTCCTTGCGCAGCGTGTAGTTCTCGTCGAACTTGGGCGTGAACGTCGGCAGCACTGCCGGCGCGAAGCTCTGCAGCCGCAGCGGCGACCGCACCGCCCAGCATTTCTCCAGCTGCTCGGCCACGAACGCGATCGTCGCATTCACCTCGTCGCTGCGCACGCCGCCGAACACCGATCGCGACACCTCGTGCAGCAGCAGGTACACCGGGTGCAGCAGCTCGTCGAACGACGCCAGGTGCACGTACTGCTCGCTCGCGATGCGCACGACGCCCAGCACGCCGTGCAGGATCGCGGCCGCGGACGCCGACGACGCGGCCGCGAGCTGCAGGCGCGGCAGCGTCAGCGACGCCTCGTCGTCGCTGCTCTCGGACGCCACCCACGCGAGCAGATCGGCGCGGAGCGCGTGCACGAGCTCGCTCGTGCTCACGAACGCGCGCAGCAGCTTCTTGAGGCACACGAGCACCTCCGGCGTGAACCGCTGCTTTTCCTTCGTGATCTGCAGCGCGAGCGTACACGCGAACAGCGCCTGCGTCGCGTCCTGGCGCGTCTCGAGCGCTCCCGTCGCGAGGCTCTCGCCCAGCAGCGTCTCGAGCGGCGACACGACATTGTGGCGCAGGTCCGACGTCGGGAAGATCTGCACGAGCGCGCGGAAGAGCAGCAGCTCCGAGAGCTCCGGCCACTTGGACCGCGACTTGGTCGAGTGCAGGCGCTTGAAAAGGTTGATCAGCAGCTCGCGCACCACCACGCCGGCCGTGTCGCTCAGCTGCTGCGCGAGTGTGTACAGGTGCTTGGCGAGCGCGTCGAGCTGCACGGGACGACAGCAACATACACGAGCGTCAGATCAAGCGATGCGAGCAGTGAGTCAGACAGCACACGTACGTCGTCGCGGTGGATGGCGTAGTGCGCAGCCCACTTGAGGAACTGGCGCACGAGGATCGCGAAGAAGCTCTTCATCTTGCTCTGGTTCTCCACGCTGATGCGCGGCGAGTAGTACGTGATCACGCGCTCGACGATCAGCGAGCGGTTCGCCGCCGAGCCCTTCGCGTGCTGCTTGAAGAGCGCCACGAGATCCTCCGGGCTCTCCGGACACGGGAACACGAACGGCAGCTCCTCCGCGGCCTCCTGGCGCTTGCGCTGCTTCTCCTCGGCGTCTTCTTCCTCGCTGTCGTCGTCGCTGTCGTCCTCGTCCTTCTGTTCTGTCTCCTCCTCTCCTTCCTCCTCCTCCTCGCCGTCCTCGTCATCGTCGTCATCGCCAGACTCGGCTTCCGAGTCCTCTTCTTCCTCCTCCTCTTCCTCGTCATCCTCTTCAGCATCGTCGTCCTCCGCCTCGGCATCTTCGTCCTCGTCGTCGTCGTTCTGCTCCGCGCCACCAAAGCGAGGGTCGAGCGCGTAGTCGCTCGAGAGATCGTCGTCGGTCGGCGGCATCAAGATGAGCTGCGGCGTCTTGGTCTTCTTTCCCTTCTTGTCCTTCTTGCCCTTCTTGCCGCGCTTCTTGCCGCCGTCGTCGCTGTCGCTGTCATCGTCGTCGTCGCCCTTCATGCGCGCCACACGCTTCTTCTCGAGTTCAGCGAGACGGTCGCGCTCTCTCTGCGCGAGCTCCTCGGGCGACATGCGGCGCTCCGTCGCCTTGGCCTTCGCCTCGAACGCGAACTCGCGCGTGAGCTTGTCGAACTCGTCCATCGGCCCCTTGTCCGGCAGCTCCTTGCCGTTCGCGCGCGTGGGGCGAAACTCGAGCAGCCCGCGGATGTCGTTGAAGCCCTCGTCGAGGTTGTCCGTCGACTCCTCCTGCGCCGACTTGTTCTTCTGCCGCTCCGCCTTGTACATCTTCGACTTGAGCATCACCTCCTGCATGATCTCTTTGTGGCTCTTCTTGCGGCCGTCCTCGCCGCCCTCCGCACCAGCAGCATCAGCGCCGCCGCCGCCAAAGTGCAGCTTGTTGACGATCTCGCGGTCCATTTCACGGCTGTGCTCGTCGTCGACGTCGTCTGGCTCGAGCGCGCCGTCGTCGTTGAGCGTGTCGTAGTCGTCGATGCGCGCGCCTCGGTGCGTGAGGAAGAGGTCGTCGCCGTCGTCGCCGTCGCCCTCGTCATCCGAGTCGTGCAGCGCGAACGCGCTGGCATTGCGCAGCTTGCGCTTGCGCTCGCTCTGGAAGCGCGCCATCATCTTGTCCTCGAGCGACATGCTCGGGTCCTGCTCGCCGAGCCGCCGGTCGCGGAACGCGTTCGCCTTGTTGCGCGCCTGGAACTGCGCGCCGAGCGTCTTGCGGCGCTTGGCCTCGGCGGCAGCGCGCGCGTCGGCCACGTTGCGGCCCTGGCCCTTCACGCGCCGCCCGATCACCTCGTACTTGCTGCGGGTGTTGCCGCGCACGTCGAACGGGTTGCGGCCGCTGGCGGACGACGCTCCCTTTGCGCCTTTCGCCCCAGACTTCGACGCCGCATTGCTGGCAGGTCGGCCCTTGGCCTTGGCGCCGCCTGCGACCTTCTTGCCGCCGCCCTTCTTCATGAACACCATGGCTGCTGCTGGTACTGCTGCTGCAATCGCCCAAGTGTGTGTCCACCGGAGCTCTTCGAGCTCGGCGGCACTCAGTTCGATTTCAATCGGAGCTCTTCGCGGCCAATCAATTCGCTCTTTATATAATGTCGACTTGAACTTTGATGTGCACCACACATATTTCTAGCTAAAAAGTACAAAGTAAAAAAAAGTTGCAGTTCAAAGAGGTCATGAAATGACTCACTTGCTCAAAAGCAAGGGAGAGGAAGGAGGTCTATGGACGCGCTGGACGACGAGGCCGCCGCTGCGCTGCGCCTGGCGCTGGACGACGACCTGCGCGCGCTCGAGGCGCTGGGCGACGACGACGACGGCGACGACGCGGGCCTGGGCGACCGCCCGAGCGCGCTGCTGGACCGCCGCTTGGCCGAGGAGTTCGGCGCCGACGCGCTCTTCCCGGCGTGTCTGCTGGACGGCGCCGGCGGCGACGACGACATGGAGCAGATGCTGCTGAGCGAGTCGGACGCGTTCCTCAGCGCGCACTTTGGCGGCGGCGCCACGATGGATGAGATGCTGCGCCGCCTGGACGGCGGAGACGGAGCGCAGGGGCTGCGCGCAGAGCTCACGGCGCGCCACTTCCTACACGCCAAGCACGGGAGCGACACGCAGCAGCAGCAGCGGCTCGTGCTGCTCAAGCAGGCGGTCGCGTCGGCGACGGCGGGCTCGGCGTCCGCGATCTTCAACATGCCGCCGAGGTACTACGAGAGCGCCACGAGCTCGCCGCAGAAGCGCCGCGCGCACCGCCGCACGTTCGGCGAGCGCCAGCAGACGTTCGCGTTCAGTGGTACTATGAGCAGCAGCAGCAGCTTTATGTCGCCGCACTCGCGCGTCATCAAGCAGGAGGTGGTCATGCAGTCGTTCAGTGGGAGAGCGACAGCGAACGACGAGAACTCCCCGCCTGTGACCTCCTCAGCTCCAGCAGCAGCACAGCCTTCTCATCCCCCCTCCCTGGCCGTCGCGACACCAGATGAACTGGTGTATATCAAGGAAGAGGTCGTAACGACAGCTGCGGCGCCTGTTGCTGCGTTTGCTGCGATGGAAGACGTCGACGTCGAGCCAATGGACCAGGACCAGGACGTCGACATGGAGCTGGAGACGGCGGAGGAGCTCTTCCGCGCGTTCACGCCCGTGCAGGAACCCTTTCGGAGCATCAGCGACGACCACACGGCGCTCGAGGGCGACGACGAAGCCGCGGCGCTGCGCACCCCGCTGCGGCGCTGCCTGTCGTCTCCAGCGCCGTCGAGTCTCGCTGAACTGCAGCAGTTCACGCCGCTGCAGAGTCAGGGCCCCGCGAGCCGCTCGATGTCGCCAGCCGACGCGTTCGAGAAGGTCGCGGGCGTCGTGCAGGTGGCTCGGGACTCACCGGCACGCCTCGGCAAGTTCGAGTGGCGCGTCAGTGGGACCGAGACCGCGTCGCCGGGCGGAGCAGCGCAGAGGAAGCAGCCGGCGGCGAGGAAGCGCCCGAACCTCGCCGCTCAGCTTGGGAGCGCGGACGCGGCGTCGTCGCAGCTCGCTGGCTCCTCGGACCTCCGCGAAGAAGTCGCCATCAAGAGCGGCACAGCACCAGTGACGTCGACGCTCCCGCCGCGGTACTTTCGCGGCGGCACGAGCTCGCCGCAGAAGCGGAGAGCGCACTCGACGACGTTCGGCGCGTTCGCGCGCTCGTTCTCGTTCACCGGCGCTGCGGCGAGCGATCTGTGAGCAGCGGAAGAAAGCGAGCAGTTGGGTGTGTGTTGGCTGTGTGTGTGTGTGTGCCCGCTGGCATCGCGGTGGTCGTCGTGGCGCGGTGCAGCGCGTAGGAGGAACCTGAGTGGCTGTAGGAGGCGCATGGAGCGAGGAGCGTGGCGTCCTGCTGTATATTTACAAGACAATCGCGCACGTGCACGGCCGCGCCGCAGCTTGGGGCGTCATGTGTGTAGAGTGCATGCATGTGTGCACGCAGACTCTGGATCGCGAGAATAGGTCGCGGCCGTCCGCCAAGTGCCACACAGCGAAGACGAAGGCGCGTCGCTCAGATCGATGGACGATGACGGAGACGGCGACAAGGCGACGGTCGTCGGCGTCGCCGAGGTGTTCCTGCGGCCGCTGCGCTTCATGTGCGTCCGATGCCGCCGCTTGACTAGTAGTGTGCTCGCAAGAACGCCGCCACCAAACGTTGCGCCACTATCGCGACCAGGTTCGACGTCGAGAGCGAGCTCGAAGTGTCGTGCGACGAGGGCTCGCAGGAGAGCGCCTCGCTCGGACGCGTGCACGTCCACCTGGTCATCTCGTCCTGTCCGCCGCTGATCGAGCGCCAGCAGCCGAGCGGGTTCCTCCGCGCGGCTCGAGCGGCGCACGAGTTCGACGACAAGCTCGCAGACAGCGACGCAGGTCAACAACACTCGCTCGAAGCTGCGAGCTCAGACAGCAAGGATACCAGCGGCGACGAGGAGCTCCATGCCTGGAAAGGCTCGTTCGTGTGGCTCCTCGTGCGGATGCAGCGCTCGTCGGAGCAGCCGCCGCTCCTCCGACTGCGGCGCGCGCGCGTGCAGTACCAGATCACGCCTGCGACGGAGAGCTACGTCCTGCCTCTTGAGCACACGAACGTACGCAGGCGGCTGTAGGGATGGTCTCGCGTCGCAGGAACTCTCACGTCGCTTGATCGGATCTCGTGTCCAGATCGTGAAGCTCCTCGTCACCGATGCGCTGCTCGAGCAGATCGACACCAGCACGCTCGTGTTCACCTTTCTCTCTCCAGCAAAGCCCGAGGCGGCCACCAGGTCCCAGTAGGCATGCGCTTGCTCTTCTCCTTGGTCCCTGCGTGCTTCTCACACTGTCGTCTGTCTCCCGCGCGCAGCCCGCACCATCAAGTTGCTTTAGCTGAAGCAAAGCCGGTGTACGACGCGACGGAGTTGACGCACGCGCGGCTCGCAGCGCAAGAGCTGGAAGCACGCACCGCCGGCGCACTCGCAGCATCTCGGGAGGCAGCGGCGGCGCTGGAACACGAGCGCGAGCGGACGCGGCTGCACGACGTGGAGCTCCAGCACAAGCAGCGCGAGGCGGAGCTGCAGCACGAGCACGAGCGCGCGCTGATGCGGCAGGAGCTGGCGCGCCGAGAGCAGCAGAACGAGCAGCTAACGCAGCTCGCGGCGCAGCTGGAGCAGCAGGTGCAGGGGAAGCACGCGGACATGAACCGCGTGCAGCAGGCGACGCAGAAGACCGACGAGACGATCGAGGTGGGGCGCGAGCTGTAGCTATCGTCGCCACTGGGAGATCTGCTGACGCTGTCCTTCTGGTTCGTCCTCGCAGCTGCTCAAGCAGCGCATGGCGGGCGACGCCAAGGAGCGCGAGGAGCTCCAGCGGCGCCTGCGCGCGCTCGAAGACGAGAAGCTGCAGCTGCTCAAGAAGAGTCGCGCGTGCGTCGTGCAGTAGGAGCTCATAGAACTTCATTCACGTACACACACACACAACTACGGACGCTCTCCGTGTCGTCTCTTCAGCTACTCCGCGCGCGACTGCTGCTGGTTCTGTTGGTGGAGCTGCTCGTGGACGTGGTGGGTGGAGGTCTGCGGCTTCCCCTCTTCCTGCTGCTGCTTCTTGCGCGTGATGGCCGCGAGCAGCGACGGCTCTTCCTGCAGCGTCTGGTACATGCGCAGCGTGTCGTAGCCCTCCTGCAGGAACTGCTGCACCTTGTCGGCGCTCTGCTCGCCGCGGCGCAGGCGGATGAGCTCGCGCGTGTTGAACTGCAGCTTGGCGCCCATGCTGCGCTCCGGGAACGCGCGCGCGACGCGCAGCAGCTGCCGGTAGAGGCGCAGCACCTGCGGCTTGGAAGCGGCGGTCATCGGGCTGCTGTGTAGAGAGAGGAAGGGAGGGGGTGTGCGTCTATCTCGCTTGCGCTTGATGTCCAGCTTGAGCTTGAGCTAACTTGCAGTTCGGGGAAGCAAAGCACCAGAAAAGCGCTCTAAGTACGATCAAATGATGTACCGTGAGGCACGATGCCGTATTGTTCTGCCTTTCGAAACGGTACGCTGTACCGATATCAGGGCACAGTGTGCCAGGTGCACCCACAGAAGATCACTGATCTTGTCAATCAACAAGAGCTCCTGCAGCCATCACCGCTACCATCTCTGCTCGTACGCGCTCGTACGCGACCACCCACTCTATGCGTGTCTCTCTCGCTGAAAGGCATCTCTGTGTGCTCTCTGTGGGGCTTCGATGGTGACGACCCGAAGGTCGGCGACCTCCGGCTGCGCTTCCCGAGGTTTGGCACGCGACGTGCGATCTGATTGGCTCTGGGCGTGGTGGCATCCGCGCGAAGGGAAGCCGATCGCGACGCGAGAAGCGAGGAAGCGGAGGGAGATCTCACGTCGATGTCGCGTCCGCCGCCACTGCCTCCGGTCGCTTCGGTGGTGGTGGTCATTCGCCGATTTCCCCGTTGACAGGCAAGAGAGAGAGATCGAGATGGCGGGTTTCAAGACGACGCTGGTCGCGGCGCTGCTGGCGCTGACCACGACGCTGCTGCTGCTCGGAGAGAGCGCCGCGCGGCAGTACGTGCTGCTGCGCGGCCCCGTGTACGTCCTGGAGGACGACGTCGTGGCGCCGTCCAAGGCGTGAGTGCTTTTGCTACTTCTGCTATGTACTGGCGGTGCTCGAGGTGTTGCTTGAGGTGTGCGGTGCTGACTGGGGCTTGTGACCAACAGCGCGCTGCACGCACGGCAGCTGGTGCACGAGAACGAGTGGACTACCATGGCGACGATCTCGGTGCAGTACAAGGGTGTCCCGTACAACAACGTCGTCTCGTACAGCGGTGCGTGTACTTGAAATGACGATGTTGTCGGTGGCGAGCATGCGCGCTACTAGAGATCGCGGTGGCGCCATGGTGCAATGATCTGACGCCTTCTCGGTTATACCTCCACAGACGGCATCGGCACTTCGCCCGAGGGATCGACCGGCCAGTTCTTCTTCTACCTCACGTCGATGGACGCCACTGGTACGAACCTGCTGCATGGAATGCCTGGTATGAGAAGGACTAGAACTCACTTGCTCCAAACTGCTCTGTTTAGGCTCGGACCTCGCGTCGAACCCGAGCGCGAGCATTGCGATTTCGCACGCGCAGCAGGGACGCAGCGCGTGCAAGAAGGACGTGGAGGACCCGACGTGCGCGAAGCTCACGATCATGGGCAAGGTCGTGCCGGTGGCCGCCGACAAGCTCGAGTTCGCGAAGAAGGCGCTGTTCTCGCGCCACCCGGAGATGGAGTTCTGGCCGAGCGGCCACGGCTTCGTCGTGTACACGCTCGAGATCGACACGATCGTGCTGCTCGACTACTACGGCGG
>JAASGA010000704.1:0-14058 GCA_023334105.1 Globisporangium nodosum
CCCCCCCCCCCCGCCCACGTCGTTAGCTATACGCACCGGAAGCAGGACTCGTTGGTGCGTCTGGTTTCGCGAGCAGCGCCGTTCTCTCCGACGCGTCGCTTCTCAACGCGGACTACGACATCCGCCGATGGCTGCTGTTGCAGCTGCTGCACGAGACGAGCAGCCACTGGGTCTGGGGTTGGCAGCTCAGCCAGCACGTGGACGCAGCCTTCCTCAGACTTGGAGGCGGATGGGAAATAGTGCGGGACGAGCATCAGTAACGCCCGCATCGCCTCAAACTTGCTGGGACGAGTAGATCGCACATCTACATACGAACAACTGCCGCATCGAGCACCATCCATCCATCCGCCAAGGACGCACGGCTCTCGACGGTAGGATTTTGCTGCGTCCTGCTTCGCTGCAAGTGGGGCATGCGAGGTTTGCCAACTACTTGCTCCAACCTTTGCCAGCTCGCCACCACAACACCACATCCCCCTCCACCGACCCTCTCTCTCTCTCTCTCCACGACCTCGCTTCACCGAGCGGGCCGCCATGGATCCTTGTGCCCTCGAAAACCCGCAGCCCGCCAAGGAACCTGCAAAACCACGAGAGCGGCAGCCCAGCTACTCAAGTGTGGTGTGCAAACTCGCCAGCTTGCAGCCACCCGAGTCGGATCTTCCTCAAGCCTCGTGGGACGCGCTGCACGCGGAGATCCAGCGAACATGTGTCTTCGTTCAGCAAGTGCGTGTCGAGGCAAGCCATGCGGCCAATCTCCACGTTCTGCGGTGCTGTGAATCAGGCATCGAACTGCCCCCGCTATCCAAAAAGTTCTTCTACCGCGTATGCCTCGGCGTCTCTGGTGAAGTGAACAGCGGCCCTGTCGGACAGGTGGACGTCTGGGCGCGCCTCGACGAGACACTGCGCGAATACCGTCTCATGCGCTCGGCTACGGAATCCTACAAGCCGCCGCGCCTTGTCAACCCAGGATCCCCCAGCTATGCCAGCACTCACATCAGCGAGCTAGCCGCAGAGATGGCGACTAACGCGAAGACGATGGTCAAGACGAACCTGTACCGGCGTCTACGGCTATTTGCTCGCTTCGGCTTTGACGGGAAGACTCGCGACTCCAAGTCTGTTGGGCAGCTCGTCTCCAGTCTGTTCAAGTCGCGCGGACCACGAACGCTCGAAGAGCACCGCTTCCTCGAGTGGATTGGTGGCCGAAGCCCCACGGACAAGATTGTGCTCGAGCGGCTGCCGTTCTTCGTGTCAAAGATGTACGAGATCCTCCGCGCCGCCGAACACCAGGTATCCAAGACTCCTCATGCGAGAGGGCTTCGTCTGTTCAGCCTACTTCCGCCGTCAAGTTCTGCTGTTGCGGGGTTCATACCTATCAACTCGAGCACTCTACATGGCATCTGCACGCGCGTGTACCAACGCACGCAGATGAACATCCTCGGAGTACCGCTCGCGTTGCGCGGACCCGGCATCGCTTCGGATCGTCACTTTCACAAGAATCGAGAGTCACTTCTTCGAGCTGCGTTTCACGTCACATCTCTCGAAAACAAGCACCGCAGGCGCTTCGCCTTCTGTGTTAGAACGAACGGCTATGCAGCGTCGGTGCTCCTGAGGATAACGGAGAGCGTTGAAGGTCCAAGCGATTCCTCGGAGCGGCCAGCCAAGAGAGAGAAGCGAACGCCACGCTGTGCACCCACTACGATTACCCAAGGCCGCGTCGAAGCCCAATCAACGCCTCCGGTGACCATCGGTATCGACCCTGGTATGCGCATGCTGTTCATCGCTGCTGTCGACGGAACAGAAACTCCAAGCAGCCCGCCTTCATCTCGTCGACTTGCGCGTCAGGCGAGACGCAAGCGATCGCGAACGCGGCGCAAACGGCGGCACTTCAAGCACCAATTTCATCGTGACGAAGCTAAGCGTCAAGCCCGCGCGGTTGTGGATGGGTGCAAGATCGTTGCTGTCTCCTCTCGTGAGTACAAGACCCTCGCTGGAACGGCCAAGTACAACTACTGGCACACCAACCTCCGCAAGCGCAACCACGAGTATGACGTCGCACTCGCCGCCTGGCAGTCCTTCAAGACTGCGCGCTATTCTGAGTTTCTCAAGCGCTTGAAGGTCATCTGGAGCAAGTTCGCCTTCCTGTTCGACTTCTGCGCGCAACGCGGGTTCCACAAGTGGCGCTTTTACTCCTACACGGTGCGGCAGAAGGCGCTCCACGCGGTGTCCAAGCGCTTGGTGCCGATCCCCAGCACAGAGGTCCAGATCGACTTCGGAGACTGGAGCCAGACCGACGGTATCCGAGGCCACCCGCGCACTCCGATCATGGGACTGCAGCGTGCTTTGAAGCGTCGCGCCACGGTTCGCTCCGTGGACGAGTTCCGCACTAGCAAGCTTTGCTCCTACTGCCACGAAGAGCTTCAAGTCGTGACTTTTCCCGACCCCACCGACGCAACCAAGACCAGAGAGAGCTGGAGCATGAAGAGATGCGACAACTTGGCGTGTGCGGCTCGGTTCTGGGACCGCGACGTCAACGGAGCGATCAACATCCTCCGTCTCCACCAAATCGAGCTCCAGCAAGGCACTCGGCCGACTCCGTTCGTGCGCGGAAGCCAGTGACGCAACGAGCCACCCCTGTGCGTGAGGTCTCTTCACGCGCACACGCGTTCAATCCAGTATGAAGCTGGTGCGTGCTCTCTTGCACTGCCGCCCGCCTGCAGTAGCGAGGTGAGTTTCTGGAGGATAGTAGCACAGCACCTAATTTCATATCAGAACACACTGGTGGAAACCTCGATCTCGAGTCACCCACGATGATATAAAAACTCATGAACTCAGCGCGCACGCTCGCGTGGTCAGTGCTTGCGTCCACCGAGGATCCAGCCGAGCAAACGGCGGTGGGATCACAGCATGCGGCGGCGCCCGAGGACGCTGGACACACGCACACGCGAGAAAGCGTCCAGCAAGCTCGAGCACAGCGGATTGGATTTTTCCGGTGGCTCTGTCACCCACGGTGGCGATTGCCGCCACGACACCACCCTGGATGAAGAAGAGAAGGTGGCGGGGTGGGCGTGCGGTGCCTCTCGATCAGATTCTAGACGACAAGTACTGGCACTTGTAGTTGGCGAAGAAGGTCGAGGTGGAGCGAGCACGCCGAGAAGACCGTTCTCGAGACGGGTTTCGCCGCAGCGCTTTTTTGTTTTTTGCAAATCGGGAGAACTCTCCAGAGCCGGAAGAGCGGGTCGATCCGTCTCGCGAAAATCGTGGCGCAGCGAGCGACGCCGCGACGTTGGGGACGAATGCGGAGTTTGCATTGCTCTTTTGAAAGAGCTCGCTAGATTGCCTCCAAACGCGGCCACGAGCGAGCGAGCGTGCTTTTCAAAGCTCGTGTCGACTCAACCAGCTCCAAACGCGCCGTGCATTTTCATCAACGTTGCACCCCTAACAAAACAAAAAGCAGAAGCGCCCTCGTCAGCAAGCCCGCACGTTCGCCGCGTCTGCTTCTTCATCGCCGCTTTGTCGCGCCTTCTCGAAGCTCTCTCTCTCTCTCTCTCAAGAGAGAAGCGCTTCGAGCAAAGCGTGCATGGCGCGCGGTACCAAGTCAAAAGTATACTCGGCTCAGCACGAGATGCTGACCTTGGTCACCAAGCCCTCGTCATGGGACACTCGAGCCAAATGCGCTTCAACCAGACGGCCCTCGCATTACTGTGTTTGAGTAGTGTAATGGTCGCCGCCGCGTGCAATGGGAGACGCTCCGAGCCATGAACGTGCATGGAGCGAGATAGTGGTGGTTGGTTGGTGGTGGTGACCGCAGCGCCAATCGATCATCTCGTGCACGAGCGAACCGAGGCAAGGCGAGGAGCTGTGCAAAGCAAAAGCGAGAGAGAACTCGCCAAAGAAATCTCGCTGATCAGACACGCCTGTCATAACGCGTGCAGCTTACAAAAACCGAGTCAACTCGAGGAGGCACATGGTGAAAAAAAGAAGGTATTGCAAGACTGGTTAGATGTATCATCACATGAATTCTATCCCGCTTTCACAAAGAACGTGTTGCATTTGCGGGCGGCAGCGAGGCTGCTGCTGCTCTCTCTTGCACTCGTTCTCTCTCTCATGCACTCGTTCTCACTCTCGGTCGCTCGCTGTGAAAAACGCAAGTTTGGACTCCTTTTCGCTGTTTGTGTGTTACATTCTGTGTTGATCAAATCGTGGGTTATAAACCCACGTTATAAAGGATGGCCGAATACTATTTATACTGACCCTCTTTAATCACGGTTCTCCCTCTATTTTGTGATTCCGTTTCACTTCACTTACTGAAACTAAGTCACGTTGCGGGATTCACGTGCCTCTTCTGCGCGCTTTGACCTCTCTATCTACGCAACAGCAGCGGCAGTTTGAGCGAGAATCCCCCAATACATCTCGCTGTCGCACATTCCTCCTCGTGCGCTCTGCCGTGGGAATCGCACCGGCCGATCCCAGGCTTTTCTCTATCGAGGCGTCGCGCGCGGATTCCCTCCCCGTCTGTTTCGTGCGGACCACCATAAAACAGCCTGTCGCAATTGCTCTTTTTGGACGCAAAAAGGCGGTTTGCCAGTTTGCCAGTTTGCCACTCAACTCGCTCACTTGCTTTCTTTCCTCAAAGCCCACAGGTCACACACACATACTCAGCAAGCAAGCGCGTATGGCGGCCGGCACTGGGCTGCCGCCGCTGCTTGCGCTCGGCGCGGCGACCGCGGCGCTGCTGCTGCTGGCGCTGCTGGCGGCCGCGCTCGCGACGCTCGTGCGCCTCGTGCTCTGGCTCTCGCTCTCGCGCGCGCTGCTCGCGGTCGCACTCGGTGCGCTCTACTGGCTGCTGACCGCGCGGCGGCGGCGCTACGCCAAGGGCTTCTACTCCTGCTCGCAGGTGCCGTGCGCCGCCTTCGCGCAGACGGTGGAGAGCGAAGCGAGCGGCGGCAACTCACATACGCGGTTCGCTCGCCAAGCTGTCGACGACGGCGACGACGTCTTCGACCTCTCGAACGCCGGTGTGGCGTCGACGGAAGCGCCAGTTGCCACCGACGTGACGGTAGAAGCGTCAGTTGTCACGGCGAATGATCACCTGACTCCACTGCTGACGCCGTCGACGGAAGATGGCGCAGCAGCAGCCGACACCACCACACAGCACACCGCCGCCGCGTCGACGCTCGTGCGCCGCCGGTCGATGCGGCTGCCGTCGCCGCTGTCGGTCAAACTGCTCGCGGATTCGGCGTCGATGTCGCTGTCGGCGACCGAGTCGGAGGACGATGACGACCCGACGCTGCCGCGGCTCTCGACTTCCAGCGCTAGCTCTCCTGCGCGCGTGGCGCCGGTGGCCCCAGTCCCGTCGACCGCGACGACAGCAGCAGCGCGCAAGATTCGCCCGCGCTCGTCGTCGTCGTCGTCCGGGTTCTCGGTCGCGAACCGCAAGCGGCTGACGAGCTCTCCAGCGCGCCCGCCGACGTCGTACACGCCGTCGTCCACATCATCGCCGCCGCCCAAGTCGAGCTCCGCGATCCCGTCGAGCATGCGCAGCCGCGGGCGCGCCGCCACAGTCACAAGCGCTCCGCCAGGGTCCGTCGGCGCACCCGCGCACCTGAAGCGAAACGCGTTCGCGCGGCGCTCGGCCGCATCGGAGCGCGAGCTGATGCAAGAGAAGATGGCGGCGGACGGGTACTGGATCGGCGACTTCCGCCCGGAGCGCGTCTCACGCCGCAGCTTCACGCACGGCCACAGCGGCAGCAGCAGCGCGCAGTCGAGTCCGCGCGCCGCCGCGTAGAGAGCTCCTGATTTTGAGCCGCTCGACGACGACGAGCGGCGTCCTCGCCTCGGACACACACCCGTGACACTATAACTTATGATCGTTCGAAGCAGGAGGACGAAGGGAACAAAGCATTGGCGGAGACACGCCACCACCACCACCACTTGCGACTTCTTCCTCTTCGTGTTGCTTGTAGGTGGCGATGGACGTCGTGCGTCGTGCTACTGGGACACCTCGCGAGGCGACAACGCGTTCGCCTCCGCCTCGATCGCGGCCACGAACGACTCCTGGCGCCGCGCGATGGACGGCGACGCCAGCGTCCTCTCGCTCTTGCGCGGCGCGTGTTGCTGAGCGGCTGTCGAGTCGGCTGCGGCCGGTTCCTGCTGCAGCATTGCGAGCGTCTGGAGCGAGAGCGACGACTCGACCGCCTTCCCCCACGACGACGACGACAGCGTGAACGACGACGCCGCGGCTATCGAGTCGGCTCCATCAGCAGCGCCAGTCCTGACGCTTGCGCTCGAGAGTTGCTGCTGCTGGCGCTTGCGGCTGTTCTCCTTGTCGCGATCGTCGTCCGAGAAGCTCGGAGGCGACTCGAACGACGGCGTCGCATCCGCTCGGCGTGCGATCGGAGACAAAAGCAGGCTCTTGTCGTCCGAAGCGGCAGTCGATCGCTGCTCCGGTGCTCTCGCTCTGCCCTGCACCGCCGGCGCGATGGGGGAGATCGGCGAGGCGTCGCCGAACGAGAACTCGGGCGCCGCTCGCTCCCGCTGCGCTGCTGTCGCTGTCGAGGACTTCCGCACGGGAGTGGCGAGCGGCTGTCCTCCCGGCGTGATCGGAGTGAGCGGCACAGAGAACGGCGACCTCCGCGGCCCTGACCCCGGCGCCGATCCGGGTCGGTGACCTCGGCTCTCCGACGCAGACGCGCGAGGGTGGATGCCCTTGAGCTCGGACGCGCTCGGCGTCTTCCACGGGAACTCCGAGTCGCCCTGGCGGTGCCGCTTGTTCGTGCTCTTCGCCCGCGGCGTCTGCTGCTGCGGGAGCTGGAGCCGGCTGATCTTCCGCTGGCGCTCGCGCAGGCGGTCACTGAAGAATTCGATCGCGTCCTGGCAGCGACTGTGCAGGTCGCTCGTGGCTGACGCGCCGGGCAGCAGCCTCGAGACACGTCGCGCAGCAGAGGCGCTGGTGGGTGAAGACAGCGACGGAATCAGCGGTGGCGCTCGTGGCAGCGGAGAAGACGTCGGCACTGAGGGTGAAGCGCGCTGCATCGCCAGCGGCTCTCGCCGCTGCTGCTGGGAGAGCAGCACATCCTCGAACGCCTGCTGCTTGTCCTGTCGCACCAGCGGCGACGGCGTCTGCAGCACCTTGTACTGCGCCTCGTCTTCGAAGAACTGCGCGCGCTTCGCGGCGGTCGTGGGCGTGAACTCGCTCGCTTCGTCAGCGTCGCCAGCAGCAGCAGCGGCGGCGGATTTCTGCTCCGGCAGCGGCGAGAACGCAGCGGGCTTGAGCTCCGCGATCGTGTCGATGCTCCAGTCCAAGTTCACCGCCGATGCGTTGCCGGTACCGCTCGTCCTCGCGCGCAAACCGTCGTCGTCGCTGCTGTCGTCGTCAGCTGCTGCTGCGGGGGCGGAGGCCATCGCGGCGTCGAAGCTCGGGAACGGGTCCTTGCGGCTCACGCGCGGGTCGAACGGGTGCTGCTGCTCCGCCATCCTCTCGCGCACTTCTCCTCCTCCTCCTCCTCCTCTCCTCTCATGGACCTCAACTGCCGTGGGCGTTTCGTCCCACGCACACACGTCACAGACGGACGGAGTGACGTCGTCAAGACGAAGGTGCTGCTCGATCTGCTTGCCCTCCTTGAGGAAGGGACTGATGGAGTGGCCTTCGTTCGTGCCGCGCTGTAGTAGTGAGAAAACCGAGGGCGCATGGCGAACACCATGATCAAGCGACACCGTCACGAGCAACGAAGTCATTCGCATATCATTCGTCTCTCCGTCGAAGTGTTCGCAATAAGTTATAGTCGCGCTCGCTCTTCTCTCGCCTTCCTTCATACACACGTCATGCCGCTGAACGTAGTTGTACACCACAGGTCCAGCCAGGATCGCCGCCCGCCGCCCCGCTGCTCAGTCCCGGCCGTTCAGGAGCTCGCGGATGGAGCTGTCGCTCAGGTACTTGCGCACGGCCACGAGCGCCTCCAGCTGCACTGAGCGCAGAAACTCGCTGCGCAGCGTCTCCAGACGACCCAGCGCCTCCGCCGCACCGGGCACGCTCTCGTCGATCTCCTCCTCCTCCGACATGCGCGGCGTGATCGTGCGCGCAAAGTGGAACATCTTGCAGTTGCTCAGCTTCTTCAGCACGCGCATATCGTCGCTGTGCAGCTTCTTCGCGACGAACCCCCGGATGCTCTGTCCGTGTCGCAGCCTCACCGTGCCGCTCTCGACCAGCCGCAGCAGCTCCATCGTGTACTTCTCCTCCTCGACCTTCCACCGACCCTTGCGCAGTGGACACATGAGCGAGTAGATGCTGCTCGCTTCGAAGCCCACGTTCAGGAACGTCGCGACCCAGTCGATCTCGTTGTTGCGGTTGCGCACGAGGCTCTTCGCCTTCAGGAACTCCTTCGACTTGAGCAGCAGCTTCGTAATCGACTCGCGCTTGCTCGGACTGCGCTCCTCCACAAGCCCAGACGCGGCTTCGATCACTGCTTCTCCGCTCAAGTGCTGCGGATCGTCGTCAGCTGACCGCACGAACCCGCGGTAGCCCGACGTCGTCGTCGTCGTTGTGCGACTACCCGCGGCGCGACCAGCGCTGCTGCCGGTGACAGAAGCGCCAGGTCCATCACGGCGGGAGGCGGGGACCGGAGAATCGTACCCTGACTGGCTCGGCATGCCATTCATCGTGTAGTGGTGGCGGTGCTGCGGAGTCTGCTGAGTCTGCGGTGGGGAGCGTAACGACGTCGCATCCATCCTGTTCCCATAGCTTCGACTCGGTGGTAGAACGCTGCTGTCTCGATGCATCGGTCGCTCGGGCTGCTGCTGCTGGCTGTCGGTCGACATCATGGCGCGAGAGTAGTCGGCGTGGGTGTCCGAGGGCAAGCGGCTGCTGGCGCTGCTGCTGCTGTGATTGGCGCTGGTGTAGGTGCTGCTGCCGTAACTCGGGTACACTCTCGATGCCGAATCGCGATGTGGGTGCTGGTCGTGGTGCGAAGGTGGGGGCGATGCTGCCGCGTCCCGATGGTACCTGGGAGAGCCTGCTACGTCATCTGCGTATGACCCTGGGTGGCGCTCGTCGTGGCTGTAGATGCTACTCGATCGGGTGTACTTGGCGCTCGGTGTCTCGTACAGTGACGACGCGAGAGCTGCCGGGACCTGGCGGGTGTGAGTGGGGCGCTGGTTGTACACCGCGATCTCTTTCTCGAGAATGCTGCGCAAGTGATCGTTGTCCACGCCTGTGAGGTCGCTTCGTCCGTACAGCGACGCCATTGACGTTGTGACTGGTCCTCGTGCGGTGGCACCGGCAGCTGGTCGATACTGCTGCTCGTATTCGAGCTGCTCGCGGTGCTGCTGCTGGTGCTGGCGGTCATCTCGCTCCTGCTCCTGCTGGCGGCGGCGCTCCTCTTGCGCGGGCGGCACAAACACCCGCTGGCGCTTGTGGCTCACATAGTGGTGGTGGCTCAGCTCGCTGTCGCCGTTATGCAAGGACGACGAAGGTGTCGATAAAGACGCGTCAGCGTTTCGCTGGAGCACGCACGAGAGTGTCGGCAGCGCGCTGGTTCCCTGAGGTGGCAGTGGTGGCGCGAACGCTCTAGGCGACGGCGGCGCGTAGCTGCGCGCGGCGACGCGCTCCGGATTGTACGGTGACGTTCCATTGCGCGGGCTCGAGACCGAGGGGTGCGGTGCCGGGCGCTTCACACCGGCGAACGCGGGTGCCGAGGAGCGCTCCATGACACGCGTGCGCTGCTCGATCTCCTCGCGCCACGCGGTGCGCGGACTGCTGCTCCGCGCCACGACCGCCGCGGTCGGCGTCGGCTGCAGTCTCGCGAACGCGCCGAAGGCGGCGGTGGCGCTGTTGTGAGTCTGATTGCCGTGTGCAGCTGGCGGCGGGTAGCTGTTGTAGCCGTGGAAGTGCGGCTGCAGCGGACTCGGTGCGTGGAGAGGGTGCTGGTACTGCGGGTGGTGGTGGTGCGACGCTGCGGGCGGCGGCTGGAGCGTAGCGAACGGCGCGGGTGCGACCATCGTCATGAACGGGCGTGCGGAGAGCGGCGCGTCGGGGACGAAGTGCGTCGTTGCGGCTGCGCGCGCGGCGGCGGCTGCAACTGGCGGCGGCAACGTCGGCTGCTGGCTCTGCAGCTTCTCTCGCGCGGCAGGGTACGCGTGCGGCTGGTGGTGGCTCTTGCCAGTGTTGGGCATGAGGCGGGCGGTGAGGCGTGCGGTGAGGCGTGCGGTGAGGCGTGCGGTGCTGCTGCTGGGTGGGAGACGCCTTCAGTCGTCGTCGTCGTCGTCGTCTGGCGCTTGAGCCTGTCGAGCGTGCTTGAGACCCACTTGCGGGGCTGGTCGCGGAAAGCGCAATGAAGACTTTCGTGGAAAGTCGGAGAAAAGGTTCACTTACACTTTGTATTCAAATATTAACAAAATAAAACAAAAAGCGTTTCATTTCCGAAACGGATTATCGCACACTGATCGCCCTGTATCACCACATCTCATCCCAGAGTTTGCTTTTAGCATGGCGCTCTAGTTTGCTTTGCTCTGGGGTTCTAGCAGATGCGGCAAGTGCTGAACGCCTGGCTCGCACGATGGCCTTAAAAGTGTGCACTCGCCTACTTCTAGGGCAACCACAGATGTAAGCATCAGAATGTGTTAGAAAGTAGTTTGATGAAGAAGTGCAACATAATAAGAACACACAAACAGCACAAATGTGAAAGACGTGATACAAAACCCAAGTCAGAAGCGTTTCAAAATATCGATGGATTATGTTTTGACTTCTTTTGCTTTGAAAAACAAGGTGCAATCTTGCCACAAAGTTTAAAAAGTAGACTACTGTCATCGTCCGAATGAAGTGGGCTTTGCCTTCGGTCGAAGCGGTGCTAGCTGCTAGCAGTACTGGCTGGCATTAATGTGGATACTGCAAAGCTAAAAGCTAAAAGGCATTGATGAAATATTGCAGCAGGCGACCAGTCAGTTTGATTTGCAACGGTCGTCTGAGCTTTCCTTCCGTTTTTCGTTGCAGAGCGAACGTAATTTATTGCACCAAAACGCTGCCTACCAATAGGCAGCTCTGGCAGCGCTTGGTAGGCAACGTGAAGAACACACGTGAAGAGCGAGCACTTGTACGCTCGGCGGCGAGGGGCCGATATGGAGCCGCAAACTTGGCTGCATTTCTTTTGTAGACTTTGGCATTGTTCAAAAGAAACTCAACTGTGTCACGTGGTCGCCAATCACAAATCTTTCGGTTTCTTTTCGGTTGTTTCTGTACTTCAAGTTCAAGAGATGCTAATTCTATTTCCAAAACTACCAGAAGTTGGGTCACATATGCGACTCCTGAAAAAAGACCTTTTTCCGGTGGCTTCCAGAGAAGTCAAAACATAATTTGACTACCCTCTGACTGTCCCTTTAGTACGATGCTGTCCGTTACTCTGGACTAACATAGTCCAACTTTTTTTTCACTATACGGATTATAGGATCCCGTCATTGGTTACAAAAAAGCCTGTACACTCTGCTTTTTGTGCAGTCACTCAACGGACACCCATTGGTTACAGATTTGGGGCTTCCGAGAAGTCAAAACAAAATCGGGCTACCGCGTGACGGGGCGTCAAAAAGACTGCCCACTCACAGGGCGGTGATGTTCTCAGCAGCACGCGAGCTCGACGAACAGTATTCGCGCGGCCGAGTGACCAGGCATGTGCTCGACGCCGCGGCGCGGGCAATCCGCAGACTCGACATACGACGCCAGCAAAACGCGCGGACCCAGACGGGGGCTACTGCGTGTGTGAGCCTCCTGGTGGACATAATGGGCTTCACTCTACCGGAAGTCGCCCGAGTGTTCAAGCACAGCCACGGTCTCCGGGGATTCAGTGAAAGTGCACTTCGCAGACGAAGTGCAGAAGACGCTGGCGATCAGGACGCGGCGTTGGCGGACACGGAACTCGAGTTGGGGCGCACATCAGACACCGAGTTCCGCGAGGAGTCTGTGAAGCTGTTCAGCTACGAGTCAGCACAGCAGCAGCAGGATACGGTGAGCGACACGACGAGCACTCTGAACAACGAGCAGCAGCACCAGCAACGCGAACGATTGAGCCAAGTGGCGCCTGCAGATGAGCTGGACCTTGACGACTTTCAAGAACAACAGCTCCAATTTCAGTTTGCGCAAATTCAGGCGCGCAAGCTTCGTCGAGCGCTCGGAGAACCACCACCTCTCCAACACCAACGCCTCGAGATCTGGCAAGAGCTGCGCGTCATAGACCAGCAGCAGCAGACCAGAGTCGTCGCCCTCACGACGTTCTTAGCGGACAAAGAGTACTTGGCGAACCAGTACCGACTCCTCGTTGACCGCCAGGGACGCGGGCCGCTGATCTCGTTGTGTTTCGGGGCGGGAGCGAACCTCAATGATCGAGCAGCAGCGACAGCTTCTCCAGCTTTGCGACCGAGAGCAACGGCAGTTCGAACGCTGGTTGGGCCACCAGCTGGCGTGGGAGCAGCAACGCCGCCTCGTGAGTCAGATGGACATTCGGCAACAAGTTGCCACTCAGCAGCAGCATTGGACTCAATACCTACAGCGCGCTTTGCAGATTAAGCTGTCACATCTGCGGCAGCAACCGGAACTTCGAACTCTCATGGACGAACCATACCACCACCACGCACTTCACGACGAAGAGACTCACATAGCGCACTTCCAGCGCTATCAGAACCAGTTCAGTGAGGTGGATCGTCGTGTCCAGGAACGCGGCACTGAGCCAAGAGACCAAGTGGAGCGACTTGCGATCTGGCTCATGGAAGACGTGCACCTGCTGTGGGTGCTTCTCTTCCCGGATTCGGCAGCACCGTGTCGCGAGCGAAGGAAGGAAGGAGGGTGTCGGCGGCAAGCGTGCAAGTTTGCATATTGGGAGGTGACGGCCAGCAACATCATCCTCGATATTATTGACTCTGCGGTCCACACACTGTGGATAGCGGTCTACCTGATTTCCGACCAAGCAGTACGTGTCGCGAGCGCGATGAGCGTCTTGTGAACTCACCCTGACAAATGTCTTGTGGAAGGTCGTCGACCGCCTTATCGCTGCGAAGGAAGAACGCGGTGTAGATGTGCAGATCCTGACGGATTTTGAGATGGCAAGTACGTGCGGCAAGAAGGCATGGTGGCGCCTCAAGCGGACAGGCATCGAGCCGCGCTTCTGGGGCGCCACCCGCTTCCATGGGAAATGGCTCCTCCAAGATGGTAGCCGAATGATCATCGGAGGAACAAATGTATCGAGCTCCGGGTTCTGTAAGAACTCGGACGCGTCGATTGTCCTCGGGTGGTCGACGGCTCTCTCGATCTTCAGTGCGCTCTTCTTCCAGATGAACGCGGGATCGAAGACGCTCTTCGAGGTGCGTGATCAATACGATGCTGCACAAGAAGAGAAGTTCGAGGCTGCTGTGGAACGCGAGGAGCAAGAAAGTGAGAATCGAGGTCGAGGTAGACAAGGTCGAGACGGTTCTGCTCCACAACACTCTGCTCGGCGTCGTGGACGTGGTAGTGGGTGATCAGAAATCCAATGCATCTGCCAATTGAATTGAAAAGCTATGGCGAGGCACCTTCGCGAGTCTGTCGAGAGCGCCGAGAACATCCTTCTCACTCGCGCTTCCACCGCCATCCTCCGCATCATCACTCCCTTTTGTCGCGCCATGCACCCGCCAACGTATCAATAGGGGCTCCGGGTATCTCACAACATGGTGGACAGACGTGATGGCGACTTGGCACATCTGGACGAAGTCGCTATTTGCCGACACGCTGCCACCGTAAGACCGGCAACGCCTCTGCCTAGCAGCTCCAATCTGGCGCAACAAGTACACCCGCTTTGGAAGTCTGCGAACACGGAGGTGCGCCGCGCACTGGCGCACAACGGCTCCACAGCTCTACAAGACTTCCTCGCACCAGATCGTCGGTGGCTCACGCTTGAGGAGTTTGCTGCAATGGTGTACTGCACCGGTGAACTGACCAACGCGCAGACCCAGAACATCGGATTCCTGTACAAGCAGCTCGCACAAGTCTTCGATCGGCTACTCACCCACGGTGTCGACACGAAGATGATGCCGACCGCCTACCAGCGC